>CM060961.1:91501134-91571134 GCA_030765045.1 Tenodera sinensis | reverse complement strand
CACCCCAACTGATGATTTAATTGCTTCATTGGATGAAACTTACTCTTCATCCATTTCTCAGTTTGGAGAACAGAAGGAAGTCTAATATAGCTAACTCTTGGGAATAAGATAGATATAGCAACAAACTACATGTCACATGTAATCACAAGCATTGTCTTGATGAAAGATGACTTTTTCTTTGCCAAACCCAAACTTTTCTCACATATTTCAGTTTTGAGTTCCTCCAAAAGATGAACAGAATATGCTCCAGTGATACATTTTTGAGGGGGAATTTTTGGAATCCCTGAAAAAATATGTCATGTTCTTCCTGGTCAATTTCTCATACTTCACCTTCTTTGCTGATGTATTAATTTCTTACCCTCCTGTTTTGTTTCAGATGTGGAGTAGTTCACCCATGTTTCATCATTTGTTAAAACTGATGAATAAGGCCAGAAGGATCTCTCTGAAAGTTAGCCAAAATTTGCTCAGACATTTTCAGTGATTTACTCTTGATGTGAAAAGATCTGAAAACTACCATCTTGCGGATTATTCTTTTATGTCAAATTCTTCTTTCCAAATGTGAAACACACATTTCACATGCCTACAGCTTCAGCAATTTTCGACACTTTCATCAGGCAATTTTGCAGAATCATGTCATGTTTTTACTCATTTTATTGTTGCAGTTTTCGGCCTTTAGCTACATTTATCATTTTCCAAGGTATCATGACCACACTTAAACTACATATCCACTTTGAAGTTTGAAAATAATGGTGCAGAGGCCTCTAGAGTGTTTGTTAGAATGTGGAATTTCTGTGAATGTGGAATGTGTGAATGTGAATGTGTGAATGTGTGAATTTCTGCTGTATTCATACACTTCCTTATAACCACACAATGATTGATATATACCATTTTTCTCTACATACACTGAATTGTAACAGACACCAATGCCCACTATGGTTCTTGAACAATATATATGTCATTGTGCAAATGTTTCAATGAAAAATGACTTATCCTGAAAACCAAACAGCTCGGAAGTGCTGCTGCAACCTGTGGCTCTGATGGCTTTTCCAGTGACCCTTATGTTTCATGCATATACTCCATCTTAATATCCTTTTTTTTCTTTTTATTCATTTTGCAAATAATTAATGTTTAGGTTGATGAGGATGGTGATATGGAAGATGAAACTGCTGGACCTCTGCCCAGCAAAGTGCGTAACATTACATTCAGTGGAAGGGGCCTACGCTATGTGCCAAATAATCTATTCCGGGTAAGTGAAAAGTTTGATGAATACATTTACAAGGTAGTATGTTGTGTACATATCATATTAATAATGAACACCTTTTCCTTCTAACAAAAGTTTAATTTCTCACCTTAGGAGTCTGTCATACTATCTTCATATTTACAACAGATCAATACTTACATAACCATTTAATCTCTTAGGAGTGTAAGTCTGTTTTGGGGCATTGTATCACATGAATACACTATGATCTAACATAACACATGAACGCTTTTCATCAGCTGATGCTAAATGCTGTGTGTGATAAGTACAAGGTGCTGCAAAATGCACCATTGGCAGTCAGAAGATTTTGATGCGCAGCAGGGCACATATAGTATTGTGTATATACTGGGTGGAAGGTACTGCTTCAGCCATACATTAACCTTGATGAGTGAAGAAGCTAGATGGCTCCAAATATCTGATACAAATCTTTTTTCTTCAGCAAAACAGTTCCTTATTGGCAATAATAGTTGTATTGGACATATTTGTTAAGCTTGCCATGTAGAATCCCTGGTTAATGTATGGCCGAAGCAGTACCTTCCACCAAGTATAGTGAGTGATTCATATTCTGAAGAATAATTATTCTGATAAATCATTATAAATACTGCAATGTCCTGACCAAGGATGTATAAAATTGCTATTGTCATAGATAACAATGCTGTTTAAAATAAAAGTATTTGATTTAAATTATTTAAAAGATTTTGAAATTTTTTTTTTTTTTTTTTACCTTTTTAAGGCATCTGTTCAGTTTGTCTAGTGATGCTGAAGTCATAGACTCATTACAAATCATCATCAATATTTTGAATAAAGGGCGGAGGTTCTTGTAGTCTTATTAAAGAACACATAGAATTTGGTGAACTAAGTTTAATACTTGAAGATCTTGATTCACGCTTTGAAGCTAGTCAGGTTAAACTACCCAATAATAACATTATTATTACTTCTTTCTTGTTTCCGGTATGGGCCACATCTTGTTGTCTCATTCTGGGTATACAGGGTGTCCCAAAAAATCACAGACAATGCGACAACTGACTGGTTTTCAGATAGGAACCCTGTACTGTTTGGACGTTGTAGCACATCGAAGTGTGAGATGGATTAAAGTTCACATTTCTTCAATAAACCCAACATCGATCTATCTACATTACAAATGAGCTTCGAACTGTGTACCTCCTCATTACAGAGCCTATATCGGTGGTGGTGAACCTCATGCACATGACCCAACATGTGTGCTTGTCTTTGAAGATTTTCAGTTGCTCCATGGACTCGACCCATGAGATCTTCCGCTGATATTAAAGGAGCTTCATACACCATAATCTTCAAACAGCTCTATGGAAAATAGTCAAGAGGTGTCAGATCTGGCGACCATGCTGACAATGGAACTGGTCCACCGCTACCCTTCCATCAATTTTAATATACAACATTGAGGTGATTCTGCACATTTACATCTAAATGTGCTGGAACTCAACTCAGCCAATTCAGCAGCTGTGTATTGATATGTGTCACATTGCTGTTAAAAACGTTACTGTACTGGAAACTACACAAGTAACGCAGTAGGATGTGCAGCAAGGACTCTATGGAGGGATGCTATTAAGCTCAGGTCACTCATCCCAATACACAGATGGCTAAAAGGTTCCATAACTTCCGTATTAACACACCAAAACAATTAAACTAATTGTAACATCCATTCGTTTTCAAACTTTGATACTCTATAACATCCAAACCGTGCATTTCTGGACAGAGGTTCCTGTTTGAAAACTGATCAGTTTGCCATCCTGCACAACATACTAAGTGTTTTCAGTTGTTTTTTTGGGACACCCAGTATACAGAGTATACAGGCCACCAGTTGGGGACATAAAATTTTTCATCAACACTTACATAGGATTCTGGTTTAAATCAAACAATGCAAAGACAGGATTGTAATAGGTGACTGAAAGATAGATTTCCTCCAGGAAAATTAGTAAAGGAGTAATCAAATTTCTTCTAGAACATAACCTACTGGCTCTTGTTCAAGAACCTACTAGAGTAACACCACATTCATCAACCATTTTAGAACAAGTATTAATCAGACAAGCATTTAAATATAAAAACTGCAGTACCATTAAACTAGGCTGTTGCCCAGATCATTCAACTTGGCACTGATAAATACATTACTGCTGGGTACAAAATAAGTAGAGCTTATAATAGTAGTAACATTAACCACGTTCAAACACTATTAAAAAAAGAAACTTGACAACTAATTTATGCGCACACTGATGTAAATGGAGTCTTCCAAAAGTTTACTAACATAAGCAAATACTCTTTAGATATTTACATCCCAATGTAAAGGTCTGAGATAAACAATTATAGGAAATCTTGAGTAGAAATGGGAATAAGAATGTTCAT
This sequence comes from Tenodera sinensis, assembly GCA_030765045.1. NCBI lineage: Eukaryota > Metazoa > Arthropoda > Insecta > Mantodea > Mantidae > Tenodera > Tenodera sinensis. Next base: position 91,567,500 of record CM060961.1, on the reverse strand, counting down.
AGAAAAGCTTAAGCTTCCGTGGGAACTAAGTAATATAATAGACCCTGAAGGCTTTAAATGTTACTGTAGACAATACAGAACAGTTTACAAAGGGTTCCTAATAGAGGCAAAAAAAAAAATATCATAACAATAATCTTATTATTAACTCACACAACAAATCTAAGGCAATGTGGCAGATGTAGAGCAGAAACTGAAAACTGTCTCAAAAACACACACTATTAGGATAAAATATTTAAAGAATGAACCCACCCCTGATCTGCTTATAGCAACAACATTATTCAACAAGCTTTTGCAAGTGTGGCAGATTGCCATACACAGAAATATCATGTCAAAATGAAAACATTCAAGTAAATTTAAATACAACTTTTTATATATCCTTTGCAGATGAAGTGCTGCAAATCCACAAATACTTTTTAACTAGACCTGTGTGATTATGAGAGTTACTGAAAAAGAATGAACATATGCAGATATTGTGGTCAGATCTATGCAACAACTCTTGGAGATCTCCTGCCAATCCCATAAGGATCAGTAGTTTGTCCCTTGCTCTGTATACTCTATATAAATGACATGCTTAATTTTAATAGTGGCAACACATGCTGATAATATGTCTGATCTTTTGGGATAAATTAGAAATTGGTCTACATAATAATATAAAAGAACAAACAAATTTGTTAGTAGAATATTTTAGGGAAAATAATCTTAAGGTTAATTAATATAGGGAAAAGCAAAGTAATGTTATTTGAACATAGAACTAGTGATAAAAACATTAATTTGACTATCAATCAAGAAGTAATTAAGCAAGTAAAATATATAAACTTTCTACGCTTACAACTGGGTAGTAATCTAAAGCTCCATAATCAGATGGATAAAATATGTAATACGAGGGCTATGTATGTTATAAGTAAAGCCACAATTGTTAGTCACCTTACCGTGTGCATTGGGTTGTTTCGTTCAGTGCTGATGGCTTGCCTCTCGATCTGGGCGAACACACTCACGGCATAACTGACACTCCTAAAGATGATGCAGTACTAAAAACTGTGGTTTTAGTTACAAGGAAATTATCTAAATATTTGACTGCTGATGTATTAAAACATGCTTATTATGGATTGGCACACAGCCGTATTAGTTATGGAATTAAAATTTGGAGAGATGTGGATATCACCAATTTGAATGTAATACCTGTTCTTTAAAAAAGGAGCTTGGGAATTATGTATAAGATAAGAAGGAAAATATCATGTAAAAGTGTTTTTAAAACTCAAAATATACTACTGGTCATCTCTCTATATGTGTTTAAGAGTATCTTGTTAGTTTTAGATGCAAGACTTGTAATAGTGACTTCCACAAACACAGTATGTGGAATCAAGATTATTTCTTTAGAATATCTATTTAAAAACTCTGATGTGTTACACTTACATGGCTTTCTCTACTCTTGTACTAATCATTCTTACAAACTCTTATTCCTATAGCTTCTTCATGTTAGTTGAGATAAACATTTGTACAAATTATCTTATTGCTTATTTCCTTGTAGGTGCAAGGGGAATGTTAGAATATAGTAGGCTATGAGCGATAGTAAAATCTTTTATAACTCTGAGATCCCTTTTTCTTTGCACGATTAACATATAAAAATTGAACAACGATGTTCCATTTCACAAAAGTTTTCCAAAATTGACACAAATAACAAGGAATATCTCCAAAATGGGTCACTCAACAAAAAAATTTATTCAGTCACAGATTGTGTGTTTTAGCGAGATCTATATTTTGTGTAGAGTAAGATTTTGTCTATCTCTTACAGTTTACAAGTTTTCAAAAGTCATCCAGAGTAAATAGGACTACATAGACTATTGCCAGAAAATTGAAAATATACATTTCATTTGTCACATAAATACCTTAAATATATGGCATTTTAATCAAAATCGTTAGAGCCATTTTCAAGAAAATAAACATTTTCGAAAAATCTTCCATGTAAAGGGTAGTTTAGGAGTGGCTTTTTCTTCAAAATCTTCATGTTGCATCCTTGAAAGATATACAGACGTTTTTCTAAAAATGCTTCTTTTGGATTCAGGGAGTCTCAAAACATATATTTCCGGTGAAATCTTGAAATCAAATTTTTGGATGAAGTACAATACTTCCTCTACTTACCAGTAGAGAAAGTAAAAAAGCCACTGTAAAGGATCCTATCAAAATTGATGGTATGATATACAATAAACTTCCACCAAATTTAAAGGTACTGAACATGAAGCAGTTTAAACCTGAGTTGAGGAAATACTTAAGTAAAAGATGTTTGTATCAAATAGACAAGTTACAAAGTTCAAGTTAAGTTTTATAAATTTTGACTTTAGTGTTAAAATTTATATATATATATATATGAAATGATCCATCAGACTTTAACAGCGAATTTCTCATGTTAAGAATAACAAGAAGTAAGGTCTAATACAAAAATGTTGAAAAGTTTATAGTTTTCTAGAAAAAAATATGAGTATTTTTATCAAGAAAATCACCTGGCTGAATTATTATTCATTGAACATTCTTGATTTATGGCTATATTGACCGAAAACTGAATAAACGACAACTTTATCCTTGGCATATTTTAATAGATTCAACGGTTTTTGTGTGAATTAAATTTAAAAAATCCACAATTTCTTGCAACAAAAAGGCAATATAAGGCAATATAAAGGTTTATATGTATATATACTGAGTGAAGGTATATGTATGTTACAGGGTATGCGAAGTCCCCGAATTCATTTCACTCTGCGCAACACTAGCGTGGAATCCATGCCACGATCGCTGTTCGAGCAGATGGAGTGGGTACGCAACATTAGTCTAGATCTACGCAACAACTCTTTGAGATCTCTTGCCAATCCAAACACAGGAGAATACCCTGGAGCACCTGAGACTGCCTTCCTCACAGAGCTCTACTTACAAGGCAACAGCTGGAGCTGTGACTGTCAACTCGGGTAAGTTAAATAATTCAGACTAGTAAGACACCAAGGTGCCACATGTGTGGCACGAAACATATAATTGCAAATTATTATTGTCCAGCAATTAGTACCATATACAGTGTAAGTTTATGCTGAGTCAGCAAACTAATACTCTTTCAAAAATGAATTTTATACCCATGACATTTCTGATTATACATAGATGCATTCTGCAGTCAATTGGAAAAAAGAGCCAGAAGAGTACATGTTCTCTGCCATAGATGAACTTTACTTTTACACTAGAACTGGAGGGCTTCTTTATGGTAGTATGAAATGTTTAAAGGTTTATCCCTTTTCTCATTTTTTAACTCTGCACACACTCTCCTTAACTCTTGCTGTTTTGGGTCATAATGACAGGATGAGCAAAATTCTAAGAGATGGTATTAAGCAAATACAGCGTAATTCAGAAAGAATCAATTGTTTACAAATATGTTATTAGCATAGTTCTTCATGATTTATAAGCGCAGATGTGTTAGCGAGTCTTTGGAATTTCATGTGGTAGACAGCAATCACTTCAGATGAGCACCACCATTATGGTAGCACTTATGTAGATGGGCTATGAAGCTCCTATGCAATGTTTTCTCCAGTATAGCAGCAGGAATATCATAACTTCTTTATGGATATTTGCCTCCAGCACCTGAAGTTTGCAGGGTGAATTTTGAACACTCTGGATTTATGATAATCCCAGGGAAAGAGCTGTTAGATTGGGTGAATGTGCCATCAAAGCTATGTCATCAAATAGCAGATGAGATGTTCACGAAATCGTTCACGCACTTCGTCCATCAAGAAATGGGCAGTATGTGCAGCTGCACGGTCCTGTTGATACCACTGATTGAATAGCGATGCTATTGTAGCACAGTGAAGACACAATTCTGAATCATGTACACATATCTTGCATATTGTCGTCCCAAAGGAAACATGGACCAATGATCCCAGCTGTAGCAGCTCGACGTCACACTGTTCATTTTGGGCTGTGTAGCACTTGCTCATGGAATTGCTGTAGGTTTTTAGTGCCTCCAAAATGGCAATTTTGCTTGTTACCTGCTCCTAACAATATTGGCCAGTTGCTCACATTTTCAGAAACATGTTGCAAAACCGAACACGTGTGACCTTGTTTGTGGGTCTTAAGCATTCACTTCCTGTTATCTTGTAGGTTCGTGTATGCGCATGTCCTCACATTTCAAGATCGTTCAGGAGGCTTGCTGTCACGCAATGATTCATCTGCATGACACTTAGCTATCCAATGCTGTATTATGAGAATGCTAATGTTATGAGCATTGTCAAAGTTGTCCATAATTCTTTTACAAGTTTGTTTTGATTTTCTAACAAAAAGGTTTCATTAATTATATTTGCAAAATTCTCAGCCTGGGCGATTCCTTCTTTATATCCAGCATGTTTAGTAGTTATAATCGAATATCTTCTTTTTAATTTTATTATGGTTCTAGCTTAACCATAGACCCTAGAATTTCTAAAACAACTATGTTTATTTTCACTGCTCTGGAACCCAAAGCAGTTGCATTTTGGAAGAGTGAGAGAGGCAAATTTATGCTTTCCCTTATTTGTGCATAGATACAAGAACTTTTTCTGCTTGTGTCCTGTCTTTTTAAGAGACATAAAGATCCTTGTATTTCCAGAAGGTATAGAGAAGCCTTTTATTAAGCACCTTTATCCTGTTATTGCAGTCCAAACAGCTTGCATACAGTTTTAAAGAATACACTGGGGAAGGGTGGTATGTAAAGTTTGTCGGTGCACTGTATTTCAGTCATGCAAATTATTTGTATAATTCAGCCTGAAAACTTCTCTTCAATTTACCAAATGCATTTTATGTGGGTGCCTGCAATTTTGGCTGCTTTGAAATAATGTGGCATAATTATTATTGGTATTATGGTATTGCTGATGACTTTTTGTTACTGTGTTCCTTCCTCCTTTAGTCAAAATAAGAATAATTAATGATACTTTACATTATTCAGTGAGTACTCAATATAGTCTTCCAGATGCTTGCTGGTTATTTGCCTATGCACATTGCTGTATCTTCCTCATTTACTCTATATTCTATTCTAGAAATACTAGCCTCTGCTAAAAGAAAGAGAAAGAGACATGACAGCGGACATAAAAAGAGCATTATCATACTTAAGGTGATGAATTTATAATGTAGTAATTTTAAATTAATGCAACAATACCAACCATACTTATATACGTAATGTGCTATAATGTCTTGAGATTGAACAGTGCTATATACATGTCCATCATAATCTCAATTGAGTCAGTGCTCAATTCATACCATCAGTCCACCCACAGTACTGTTAAGTAAACTTCTAAAACAATTTCAGGAGACACTAGAATGTAAAAGGGATACTGAGAAACCTGAAAAATATAAACATTGTCCCAAATATTTTATGGAGTATATTAAACTTTTCTCTTATCCATGGGTTCTCCATACTTTGAAATCCAAACATTTGTTGGTTTATTGTGTTCACATTTAAGATAGTGGCTTTGAAATTTCATATAAATAATTAATTTTCAAGCTAACAAGTACCTTCTAAAAAGAGAATCATCATTCTGACCATTTAATTTCCCATTTATATGAAGGTAAAACTTATTTAATTCATTCTGGACCATTTATACCCATTCTTGGTTAAAGTTTGCACAGAAAAATACTGTAGATCAGTTTGAAGTGAACATCAATCTACAACAAGCTTTTGTTCAGTAATTGTCTATCTTCCTTTGATTCAGAAAAATAGGTACACCATATGCCTAGTATGCAAGCACTACCATTTGATAAAATGGAAGCCCCCCATCCAATTTACAAACCAGGGAAGTTAAATGGAACTGAAAACTCTGTTCTAGCTGGGTAGAGGTATGGCAACGCAAGAGGAGGCAATACATGTGCCCAGTGGAATGGCGCCGTCGAGGAGAGATGCTACCACCAGAGTGCCGTCATGACTTTGATCACTATGATGCTGAGGAGGAGGATGATGACCTACGCGTGGCTGAGTGTGCCAATCGCAATAACCAGTCTCTATTGGAAGTCTTCAAGGAAGATATCGAGTGCGGTTGGGGATCTGGGGCACCAGCGACATCCATTATTTCATCCTGGATCCTGGGCATTTCCGTCATCATTGCCACATTCTTGCCCTCTTCGGGTAACCAGTAACCTATGAAAATGGGGAATTAAAGATAAAACATCTGCCTCTGCTGAGGACGTAATCAACTGCTAACATGTAGTCTAGGAAAAAGCAAGGCTGTATAAATTAATTGCAAACATTCACCAAAATGTACAGCCAATCAAGCAATCATCAGCTGCTCCAGACTAGCAATATGCAAGCGTTATACATATTATGAACTTGTAATATTTCGAAGTGGAACTATATTCCAAAGGCATGAAACCAACAGTTCAGCACTTGCTTGCTTGACTGTACTGCTTATGCCTTTTTAAGTTCATGAACTGTTGTTCTTTTTCGAAGCCAGAAAAATGACTGCTCAGGAGTTTCATATCACGATGTACCTACTTTAAATTTCTTTACATTGGCAACAAATTAAAATAAGGAAGAAGTCTAGTTATATATTTTTATTTGCATGTAAAATAATAATTTATAAAATGTGTGATTGTTGTCAGCATTTTTTAAAGGGATAATGTGCGTTCTTATAGTTAAGACATAATAAAAATAGTGTTAATGTTACATGATTGGTGTACCCCAGGCAAAAAACTTATTCTTTGGATTTGAATTGGATATCACTGGTGCTTCATCCATTCTACATTGTTCAGTGTGCAGATTCAGTCATCCTGCTTGGTCAAGTATTATTGTACAAAATAATAGTTATGGGTTAAAGATCATATCTACAGTAGAAAAGGTTGTGGCGTTTACTGAATCCCACAGACTTATTTAAGTTCCATGACAGTCACATCAACAAAATTGTAAAAATAATTTAACGCTTTTGGCGTGCCTAGATGATGAAACTTTAAAATTTTCAGTCATTTTCTGTCCTTTGCATTTGATACAAACTAAGGGCATTTGATAAGATGCAGTATGTTGTAATTGAATTTAAGAATGCACATTAACTTAATTCTTCTGTGTTTTGTGAGACATGCTATGTCACTGTTGTCTACTGTAAATATTTTTGTTGAATTTCATGGCTTAACTTATTGATTTAATGTTAAGTATTAATTCGCTTTTCATATATAAACTACAAATATAAAACTTTTATTGCATTGAACGTTAAAATCGTACCATAAAAAAATTGTAAATCTCGGAAATAAATACTGTTTCTAAGTGAAGAGTTGAGTACTTAATATATGCCTACAGTGTTTCCACACCATATATGTATCCACTTACGAAATTCTGATAGTCAATTAATGAGAAGAAAATTATGGTTTTAATATGCAGAAGGAACAGTCAATGTTCATCTGGGTTTTTCATTTGTTGTTTGCTTTAACAATTGTACTAATTTTCCAACCTTTTTATAAAAACTGTGGCTTTAATACAGAAAGTTGAGTAATAACCTTGATCATTATATACTTTTCTTACCTCAGATCAAAATCCACTTTCATGGCAATATCTGGTATTGTACCACACAATTTGCTCAATGAAAGGCATGTAAAATAATTTTGGATATACCATACACAAAAAGGCTGCAAAAGCAGTGCAGTTTAAAAAAATTAAAACTAATTAAATCAGAAGTTTTAAAAATTTTGGAACATGTAAACTGTTGTTGTTGTTAGCTAATGCTGGATTTCTGACAATGAAGTCATTAATCCTCTTGCTCTCCAATATTTTTCACTGATGGATGGGGCACTAGAAGTGGCCGGGCATATTTGAAGGTGGTCTCAATCCATTTCCTCTTGCAGATCACATAGAGGACAGAGTGGTAAAGAATATATCCCAATTCTGTTTAAATGATTTGACATGTAAACTGTAATATCGCTTATTCTTTCTGCATATTAAAATAAGAATATTCTCCCCATTAATTTTACTCCAGAACTTCTTAACCTTTTGTTTGGCGCACATCTTGGTAGAACACCTTTGGTGGCCTAGTAGATCTACACTATATTTTGGTGGTTATATGTTTTTATTTATATTATCTTTCTTTTATTTTTCATCCTTTGCCTATGTTTAGCTCTATTTATTTAATACACATGCTTCTTATTAGTATTATCATACTATATAGACCAGCTAAAATATAGTTCATACAAATTGTTATACAAGGGTAAAGCATTGCAAGTTAGGTGATACACTTCTTCCAAATCCTTTGGGGTTAATACCTTCTACTCATTGTCATGACAGAAGTAGTAACAGCTCCTTGCAATGGCAAAGCAATATTGTGCAACTAACTGGGAAAAACAAATGTTAGCATATGTGATGAGAGTAGGCATACAGGTATGGTTGACCTGTGCGACACCAACTGCTGGTCAATCATTCTTGCAACCAAACAAATTAACAGATAAGGTTGTTGCTGCAGGAAACAATCATTAAGGTCTAATGTGAGATGTCTTAGTCAGAAAATTGTGTAAGTGCATTCATTCTCAGACTTCTAGCGACTATTGGAAGGTTAAAATGGAGACGAACACTTTCAATAGTTACTCTATATACTAATATCCAAAATAGTTACAGTGCTTCATTATCCATTCAAGCTGATATTGCAAAACACTATCTAATAAATGAGATTCTCTCTGCTTAGTAGAGCAAAATCAAATTGAGGACTATAGGATTGTAGATATAGGACAGTATCAATCACCAGATGTGTGGATAAAAGCAATAATGACAAGCGCTTTTTGTTTCTCTAACTACTATTTATTTACACTAACTATACACTGACAATATGAACTAACAACAATTACTATAAGAATTGAAATCTAAACTATGCTCTTCTTGGATGGAGAAACAATTATGCAGGACAAAGCTGTAATAAAAATGAATATTGTCTTTACTGATCCACAGTCAGACACATACTGTCCTTTGGCAACAAGGGGATGTTAGAATTCCTGTCAAATATATGGTAACTAACTGCCAAGGTCAGCCACTGCCAAAGTCAATGTTTCCCCTCGTCTTTCTAAATACAGGAACTTGTTTGTAGCTTTACTTGCTATTCTAGCACTGCACATACTTCCACCCACCATTGAACTTGTTCAAGATAAATACAGCACTATTGAACTGCAAGTGACACCAAGTTGGCAAGTTATTCTTCTGCCATAGGGAATGGCACAACTTTGGCAGTAAGTTTGAGCCATATCTTACTGAGGCAACCTGCATCAGGTTCTCCTTCAACAGAACTAGGAAACCTCTGCAGGTTTGAATGAGGTGTAGCTGGAACCTCTCTGCAGGTTTGGGAGAGATATAATCCATTTCTTCCACTGCTACAGAATGTGGAGGTAACCTTGGACCAGTGGTGTATATTGTAGGCTATCAAAGCTATCACCAAAGGCCATATCTAAAGTAAACTAGATATTAAGAAGTAATATTAATAATAGTTGCAATACCTTCCAGTTTTCCTCATGAAGAATTAGCTCTTAGGATGGAATACTTCTTGTTCTCTACCACTGGACAAAGGTGAGAACCAGGCTTCAGAAGCTTGCTGCTGCAGCCTTTATTACAATTTGGGGAGAGAGATAGATAGATAGATAGATAGAGAGAGAGAGAGAGAGAGAGAGAGAGAGAGAGAGAGAGAGGTGAATTGACAGAATGCAGAAATAAGCACACCAAGTCTTCGGAATTCCATGTCGCTATACCCACACAAGTGTCTCCAAACTGTGCTGTGTGAAACGAATGGCTTCATACTTAATAAGAATGTTCTGTTTTTAATATTGTTTGATTTTTACAGTCCCCAACAGTTGTATTAGGATTAGTATAATTTATTTCATAGTGCACAGTGTAGGCCTACTGCAGCTCTTCCATACTTGCAGTGTGAGCAGAAGGAAAAAAAGAAAGAATCCTTAGAAAAGGTATTTTAATATAAACAATTATGATAAATATGTGTGGCTGACTGGTTTATGTGAATTAAATAAACTTTATTGCTGGCCATGCTTGTTGTTTGCAACTGTAAAAATGCCCTGAAATACAGCAGCTTTTGCAATGTTTATGTATTTAAGCACAGCTTTCGATAAAGATACATAGCAGATCAACAATTAGAAACAGGATTTGAAGAAATATGGTCAGATAGTATGAGTGTGCTAATGAAGAGGATGAAGGAAGCCCTTCTTCTTCTCCTGCTCCTTCTCCTACTCCTCCTCCTCCTCCTCCTCCTCCTCCTCCTTCTTCTTCTTCTTCTTCTTCTTCTTCTTCTTCTTCTTCTTCTTCTTCTTCTTCTTCTTCTTCTTCTTCTTCTTCTTCTTCTTCTTCTTCTTCTTCTTCTTCTTCTTCTTCTTCTTCTCCTCCTCCTCCTCCTCCCACAAATCATCATCTTCTTCTTCTCCTTCTTCTTCTTCTTCTTCTTCTTCTTCTTCTTCTTCTTCTTCTTATTCTTCTTCTTCTTCTTCTCCTCCTCCCACAAATCATCTTCTTCTCCTCCTCCTTCTTCTTCTTCTTCTTCTTCTTCTTCTTCTTCTTCTTCTTCTTCTTCTTCTTCTTCTTCTTCTTCTGCCTATGGTTCTATGGTCTTTGAAGTTTGACCTTGGCCTTCCTAATGATATGCCACCATTCGACTTGGTCCTGTGCCTTCCTTCTCCATGTTCCCACATCCAGTGCTCTCAGATCTTCTTCCACATCATCAATCCATTTCAGCTTTGGGCATCCTCTTCTCCTGTTATTATCCAACCTTGTATTTAGTGCAATTTTACGGATTCTTGTATCTTCCATTCTTATCAAATGGCCCAGCCATTGAAGCCTTCTGATTTTTATACCATTCATTATATCCAAATCTTTATATTGCTCTGCTATTTCATTATTTGTTCTGATACACCAAATTCCACGATCACATACTGGACCATAAATCTTTCTTAATATCTTCCTTTCCCATGTTGCCAATATTGTTTTTGCTTGCTCTGTTAGCACCCAAGTTTCACTTCCATATGTTAAAATAGGCTTAATTATCACCTTATACAGCCTTATTTTAACGTTCCTCCCAATATATCTGGCTCTCATTATATTACTAAGAGCATGGAGACATAGCTTACCTTTTGCTGTTCTGTCTCTAATTTCCTTCAATATGTGATTATCCTTATTCATTATTGATCCTAAATAATTAAATGAATTGACTTTTTCATATATTTCTCCATTTAGTATTATTTACGCTTACCATGTATTTTATTTATTATAATTTATCTCCAGTCCTGCTGAAGTAGTCGCTGTCTGTAACTGGCTTAGAGTCTCATTCAAGGCATTTATATTTCTGACTAAAAGTACTACATCATCAGCATAAGCTAGGTATTGTCTAGTACAATTAAAGATTGTTCCTTCAGGATTTATTTCAACTTTCCTTATTATCTTCTCTAACCCAATATTAATTAATATCATAGACAAGGAATCCCACTGCCTTATTCCTGAATTTGTGTTAAATTCTTTAGAGACCCCAAAGAAAGGCCTAGAAAGAGAAATTGTTGTGAGGATGCAACCCATTCTTTGTACTTAAGGATTTTCTGTGAAGTTTTGGACACATTAATAGCTCAAACCAAATTAAGATTTGAAACACAGAGACAGTTGAGATCTCTGGCCTTACTGTATTCTAAACATTTTGTGAGTTACGATACAAATTTTCCAACAAATGTATTATGTGAACTGAGAGATCCATGTTTCCTATTTCAATATACCATCCTTGAAAAACAAACTCAAAGTGTTATATTCACCTCAGAAATGTTCTGGCAAGTCCGTTCAAACCATTGCAAATTATATGAATTCAGAAGGACTTGATGTTGTGTACAATGAAGTTTATAAACTATGTGAACTAATTTTAACATTTGCTTCCACTATTGCAAGTGCAGAAAGAGGTTTTTCAGCCTTGAAACAAATAAAATCTTATTTATGCACAACAAAAGGACAAATTGTCTGAGAAAAATGACTCTTCTATTGGTGGAAAATGACATATTTGTTTCATTGAGAGGATACCACAAGGAATTGTTTTCTGATAGCATGACAACACAGTTTACTGGTAAAGAAAGATGGCTGGAATTCATGTATATATGAACAGATGTAGTAAAATTGTTAATTTTACTTTTATAACTGTTGTTTAGCTTGTTTCAAGAAAAAATTATTTAAATGCACTGTTCATGAAGTTAACATTTAATCAACAACCTCTTATTGTCCGGATCTGTTAGATCTAGCTTTTCTTTTGGTAGTACTTAACATCCACTTTTTCTACATATGGCATCACAGGTGGTGACACTGATGGTACATGGAATGAAGATTGAACACTGGTGGAAATTAGATGGCGGAGGAAACCAGAGAACATGGAGGAAAACTGCCCCTGGGCTGCTTCGTCCATCACAAATCCCAGATGTGGTCGCCTGGGCTGCTGCTTTGCTGAGAGTTGAATGGTCTAACTGCTCGGCCATGGGGTGACCATGGTAGGCCTAGTGATAGCCCAAGTCACAACCTCAGCATATGCCACTGCCTTGGACCATCAATCCCACTGATGTTACTGCACCTGCTGAGGATGTTGTCATTGTTGAAATTAAGCTCAGCTACATTGGGTCCAAAATGTTAACACAACTCCAAAAAGTTAATAAGACTGTTCATCTCCAATGGATTCCAGCACACTGTGGAGTCATGGGGAACGAAGCTGCAGACTCACTTGCAAAGAAAGGCACAACAATAAAACAAAAGTCTAAATTCAATTTCTCATATTCCTCAATAAAACGCTTGATCGTTAAAAAATTTTCTCATTCATACCTACAAGAAATAGAAACAAATGCCAAAGATAAAAAATGGATTACACTACTTTCCAACCCAGATATAATCCCCCAGAGACCAAGGAAAACAGCGGTTGCAGTCTTCCGACTATTGACAAATCACGACTGCTTAGCAAGTCATCTCTACAGAATAGGTATCTCAGCCTCACCAATATGTGTCCTGTGTAACGATCCAGCAGAAATGAATGAAGACCACTTGAAGACCTGTGAAGCATTAAGATCAAAAGAAACTACAGTTCAAAAGTATTGGAAAGCACGAATGCTAATGGCTTCTTTGCCAGATGCAAGGCACTAGAAAACAACAACAACATTGGGTCCAAGAGGGAATGTTAGAGGAGCTCCTATGAGAAAGTGCCCAGGGGTTGGAATGGAAGCATCATTAGAATCATCAGCAAATACACCCATTGACTGCAGATTGAGCCATGATTCTATCTCCATTAAAGGAGAGGCCAGCTCTTAATAAATCAATAAAGTTTGGTCTACAGCTATATGGAAGTAGAGTGCTCATTTCCTTAACACTGACTCCCAGAGACCATCAAATTGTGGAGAGTGAAGAGGAATAAATCCTGTAACTGCAGCAGAGTCTTGGATGTCGTGCTGGATTATTTCCTATTTGAGGGCATTTCATAGTCCCCTTGACCATGTCTGTCCCTATGAATGAAGTTTCATTGTCAATGAACAAGAAATCCCCCAGATTTCAGTTTTCTAGTCTTTCACATGAGATACTTCGGGAGATGAGATCAGCTGGATTATCATTTGTCGACACTTATGTCCATGAGCGAACATTAGCATGCTGCTTAATCTGTGCAACAAAGTTTTGGTTTGCTTTGTGGCAAACCACACTCGTTCCATGTAGAGGAGTGTTTTAATGGCTTGTGATTTGGTCTCTCTTATTACTTTCTCTACTGGTAAGTAGGGGAAGTATTGTATTCCACCCAAAAATTCGATGTCGAGATTTCACCGGAAATATATGTTTTGAGACCACCTGAATAAAAAAAAAAGCATTTTTAGAAAAAGGTCTGTGTGTGTGCCTGTGTGTCAGTGTGTCTGTGGCCAGCATAACTCAAAAACGAAAAGTCGGTTAAAAACCAAACTTGGCATTTAAGTTTAAGGTCTTTCAAGGATGCGACACGAAGATTTTGAAGAAACTAGCCCCACCCTAAACTACCCTTTATATGGAACATTTTTCGAAAAATTTTTATTTTCTTGAAAATGGCTCTAACGATTTGATTAAAATGTCATATGTTTCAGATATTTTTATGACAAATGAAATGTATATCTTGAATTTTCTGGCTATAGCCCCTGTAGTCGTATTTACTCTGGACGACTTTTGCATAACTGGTAACCCGTTAGAGATAGACCAAATCATACTATACAAAAATGTAGATCTGGCTAAAATACACAATTTATGTCTGAATAAATTTTCTTGTAAGGTGAACCATTTCGGAGATATTCCTTGTTATGTGTGTGAGTTTCGGAAAACTTAGAACTTTCGTGAAATGGATCATCGTTGTTCATTTTTATATATGTTAAGTGTGCAAAGACAACAGAATCTCAAAGCTTTAAAACATTTTACTATCGCACAAAGCCTACTGTATTCTAATATTCCTCTTGCACCTACAAGAAAATAAGCAGTAAGATAATTTGTACAAATGTTTATCTTAACTAACACGAAGAAAATATAGGTATAAGAGTTTGTAAGAATGGTTAGTACAAGAGTAGAGAAAGTCATGTGAGTGCAACATATCAGATTTTTTTAAATTAACGTCATCTAACATAGTGTTATATCGGACGGTGAATGAATGAAATGGGTGAAATGATGCTCAAATGACCTGAAGTCCATAGACCTTTAAGTTACCCGACATTCGTCTTCTCAAAGTAAGGGAAAACCTCGGAAAAAACCTTATCCAGATAACTCAGCCTAAGCGAGATTCGAACTCGCGTGGTCGCTCAAAGGTGCCCCCATCCAAGCGAGGTGGCAGACCTACTGTGTATCGACTTGTCACCAGCCCTAATGACCTAGTTGTCGACGGGCCCGTAAACCCCACTACTTACTTACTCACTCACTCACTCACTCACTCACTCACTCACTCACTCACTCACTCATTCACTCACTCACTCACTCACTGACTCACTCACTGACTCTCTCACTCACTGACTCACTAACCTACTCACTCACTCACTCTCTCACTCACTCGCTCACTCACTCACTCACTCACTCTCTCACTCACTGACTCACTAACCTACTCACTCACTCTCTCACTCACGCACGCACTCACTCACTCATTCACTCACTCACTCACTCACTCGCTCATTCACTCACTCACTCTCTCACTCACTGACTCACTAACCTACTCACTCACTCACTCTCTCACTCACGCACGCACTCACTCACTCACTCACTCACTCGGCTTGTCACGTCTCTCGTGGTGTTTTGAACAAAATGCTCTTCACATTTAGCTTCTTTCATGTCTTGCGGGTCTTGCTGGAAGAACCTATTAACTCGCAGATTCGTTGAAAGTGTACATCTTATGACGAATCGTTTCTTGCGAACATCTTGGGATGCAGTAGTTAGTGTTTAAATATTTCCCTAGAGAATTCAACTCAGTTTAATGTCCTGTAACCTGGTTCTAGATTTCTTGTTCTGCTAATAAGGATTCTATAATATTTCCTCTATAACTGATTTTCTCACTAGGTACTCCACGATATACTGTCGCAGTTGAGGTCAGCTACTGATATAAACAGATTAGTTGTGAGTTAAGTTGTGAAGATCTTCAGATTTTACTAGTATTAGGTAGGCAGGCAGTAAAACCACGACTGCTACCGCTTTGAGACGTGTACTTAGCGTCAGTTCTTTATGAATTTTATTAATGTTGTCTATGATGAGAGAAGCTCCTGTTCCACAGGTATGATTGCAGTTTATTGATATTTGTAATAGTAGGTTGAATATCGAAGTATGTCTGCTACCAGCTTATTGTTACTTTGCTTTAAGCATGTGATATAGGGTACATGGTTTTTAATTAGTATAGTCCGATACTCATGTGTTCATAATCCTCTAAGGTGTAATTGTGATAGTCACACTGCTCATTATTGATGTAGATTGGATAAGAACAGGCCTTAGTTTTACTTGCCTATGATTTCGATATCTTCTATACTTTTAAATTACCTTAGTTCTGCCTGTAGGTCCTTTTCAATGTGAGTAAACCGGTGTTCATTCCGTTATTTGTCAATGAAAGACGCGTCCGTCCATCCGTCCGTCCATCCGTCCGTCCATCCATCTGTCCATCCGTCCAATCGTCCATCCGTCCGTCTGTCCATCCGTCCAATCGTCCATCCGTCCATCCGTCTGTCCAACCGTCCGTCCGTCCGTCCATCCGTCCATCCGTCCGTGCATCCGTCAATCCGCCCGTCCCTCCACCCGTCCGTCCATCCGTCCGTCCGTCCGTCCGTCCGTCCAACCGTCCATCCCTCCGTGCATCCGTCCATCCGCCCATCCGTCCGTCCGTCCGTCCATCCGTCCGTCCGTCCATCCGTCCATCCGTCCATCCGTCCGTCCATCCATCCGTCCATACGTCCGTCCATCCATCCGTCCGTCCATCTGTCCATCCATCCGGCCGTCCATCCGTCCATCCATCCGTCCGTCCGTCCATCCGTCCATCCGTCCATCCATCCATCCGTCCATCCATCTGTCCGTCCGTCCATTCGTCCGTCCGTCCATCCATTCGTCCGTCCGTCCATCCGTCCATCCGTCCGTCAATCCGTCAGTCCATCCGTCTGTCCATCCGTCCATCCGTCCGTGCATCCGTCCATCCGCCCGTCCGTCCACCCGTCCGTCCATCCGTCCCTCCGTCCATCCGTCCATCCGTCCGTACATCCGTCCATCCGTCCATCCGCCTGTCCATCCGTCCGTCCATCCGTCCGTCCATCCGTCCGTCCATCGGTCTGTCCATCCGTCCATCCATCCGTCCATCCGTCCGTCCATCCGTCCGTCCATCCATCCGTCCGTCCATCCATCCGTCCATCCGCCCGTCCATGCATCCGTCCGTCCATCTGTCCATCCATCCGTCCGTCCATCCGTCCGTCCATCCGTCCGTCCATTCGTCCGTCCGTCCATGCGTCCGTCCGTCCATCTGTCCATCCGTCCATCCATCCATCCGTCCATCCATCTGTCCGTCCGTCCATTCGTCCGTCCGTCCATTCGTCCGTCCGTCCATCCGTCCATCCGTCCGTCAATCCGTCAGTCCATCCGTCTGTCCATCCGTCCATCCGTCCATCCGTCCGTGCATCCATCCATCCGCCCGTCCGTCCACCCGTCCGTCCATCCGTCCCTCCGTCCATCCGTCCATCCGTCCGTACATCCGTCCATCCGCCTGTCCATCCGTCCGTCCATCCGTCCGTCCATCGGTCTGTCCATCCGTCCATCCATCCGTCCATCCGTCCGTCCATCCGTCCGTCCATCCATCCGTCCGTCCATCCATCCGTCCATCCGCCCGTCCATGCATCCGTCCGTCCATCTGTCCATCCATCCGTCCGTCCATCCGTCCGTCCATCCGTCCGTCCATTCGTCCGTCCGTCCATGCGTCCGTCCGTCCATCCGTCCATCCGTCCGTGCATCCGTCCATCCGTCCGTCCATCCGTCCGTCCGTCCATCAGTCCATCCGTCCATGCATCCGTCCATCCGCCCATCCGTCCGCCCATCCGTCCGTCCATCCGTCCGTCCATGCGTCCGTCCATCCGTCCGTCCGTCCATCCGTCCGTCCGTCCATCCGTCCGTCCATGCGTCCGTGCATCCGTCCGGCCGTCCATGCGTCCGTGCCTCCGTCCGTCTGTCCATTCGTCCGTCCGTCCATCCGCCCACTATCCATCCGCCCAATCTCCATCCATCCGTCCATCCATCTGTCCATCCGTCCATTCGTCCGTCCGTCCATTCGTCCGTCCGTCCATTCGTCCGTCCGTCCATCCGTCCATCCGTCCGTCCATCCGTCAGTCCATCCGTCTGTCCATCCGTCCGCCCGTCCATCCGTCCATCCGTCCGTGCTTCCGTCAATCCGCCCGTCCGTCCACCCGTCCGTCAATCCGTCCCTCCGTCCATCCGTCCATCCGTCCGTCCATCGGTCTGTCCATCCGTCCATCCATCCGTCCGTATGTCCATCCGTCCATCCATCAGTCCGTCCATCCGTCCGTCCATCCGTCCGTCCATCCGTCCGTCCATCCGTCCGTCCATCCGTCCGTCCATCCGTCCGTCCATCCGTCCGTCCATCCGTCCGTCCATCCGTCCCTCCATCCGTCCGTCCATCCGTCCCTCCATCCGTCCGTCCATCCGTCTGTCCATCCGTCCGTCCGTCCATCCGTCCGTCCATCCGTCCGTCCGTCCATCCGTCCGTCCATGCGTCCGTGCATCCGTCCGGCCGTCCATGCGTCCGTGCATCCGTCCGTCTGTCCATCCTCCGTCCGTCCATCCGCCCACTATCCATCCGCCCAATCTCCATCCATCCGTCCATCCATCCGTCTATCCGTCCATCCGTCCGTCCGTCCATCCGTCCATCCGACCGTCCGTCCATCCGTCCATTCATCCGTCCATCCGTCCAATCGTCCATCCATCCGTCCATCCATCCCTCCGTCCAATCGTCCATCCATCCGTCCATTCGTCCCTCCGTCCATCCGTCCATCCATCCGTCCAATCGTCCATCCATCCGTCCATCCGTCCATCCGTCCATCCGTCCAATCGTCCGTCAATCCGTCCGTCCGTCCATCCGTCCATCCGTCCATCCGTCCATCCGCCCAATCTCCATCCGTCCCTCCGTCCAATCGTCCATCCATCCGTCCATCCGTCCCTCCGTCCATCCGTCCATCCGACCGTCCGTCCATCCGTCCATCCGTCCATCCATCCGTCCATCCGTCCATCCGTCCATCCGACTGTCCATCCGTCCATCCGTCCACCCGTCCATCCATCCGTCCATCCGTGCATCCGTCCATCCGTCCATCCGTCCATCCGACCGTCCATCCGTCCATCCGTCAATCCATCCATCCGTCCAATCGTCCATCCATCCAACCATATATAAATGATATGTTAGTTTGTGCACACTTCAAAAACTCAAAAGTTCTGCATCAATTTGGCTCCAATTTTGACACGATATACAACACGCTTCAAAGATTGTTTTTATCTATTTCTTCCGTCAGTAACATACCTGATGCGCTAGGAGAAACCGGGAATGCATTTATCAGACTGATTCTGGTAACGGTTTGATTAAAGAATGACTTAGACTTAGCTCTCGCTTCGTCTAGAATAGCTGCGAAATTGTTACCAGATGGAAGGACTGCTCATTCAGCTCTGAAGTTACCATTGAACCTACAAATCATCGCGACTCCCTGGTACAATATTTCCAAAGCGTCCGGTATGGGAAAAGTATTACAAAAATGTAAAGTCATTGTTTGGGATGAATGCACGATGGTACATAAAAAATAGCTTGAAGCTATGGCTCGATTGTTACAAGATTTGCGTGGAAACGTTCAATCAGTCGGGAATGCATTGATATTGCTCTCAGGAGATTTTAGACAAACATTGCCTGTAATTTCTCGATCGACACCAGTGGACGAAATAAATGCTTGCATAAAATAATAAACATTATGGCGACACTTACGTAAGTACATTATAGTTGACTACGAAGATGCTTCAAAGCGTTACATCAGCCGAGGTATTCTCACGACAGTTACTAGACATTGGAAACAGACAGCTGCCAATAGATGAGACAAGACGAATATCATTTCCTAATAAGTTTTGTAATTTAGTAACATCGAAAGAAGACCTCATCGACAAATTATTTCTTAATATTCAAGTTAATTATAGTAATCACGACTGAATCAGTGAACGAGCTGTCCTTGCCGCGATGAATAAAGATGTCTATCAACTTAATTTTATACAATCCGGGATTCAGTGTGAGGAAATTACATATATCTATCGATAGCCACCGTTGTGGAAGCAGATGAAGTAGTTAATTACCGGAGTTTTTGAACTCTCTTGATCTGCCAGGAATGCCACCACACACATTAAAATTGAAAATAGGTCTGCCAATTATCATGCTGCGTAATGTTAATCAGCCAAAACTCTAAAACGGCACGAGGCTCGCAGTTAAGAAATTGAAGAACAACGTAGTGGAACCAACCATATTAACTGAGCCTTTCAAAGGTGAAGATGTCCTCATTCCTCGAATTCCCATGATCCCGACCAATACACCATTTTAATTTAAAAGATTACAATTCCCAATTCGATTGGCGTTTACAATCACAATCAATAAAGCTCAAGGTCAATCATTAGAATTGTGCGTTTTAGATTTAGGTACGGATTGCTTCTCACCTGGACAATTGTAATAATAATAATAATAATAATAATAATAATAATAATAATAATAATAATAATAATAATAATAATAATAATAATAATAATAATAATAATAATAATAATAATAATAATAATAATAATAATAATAATAATAATAATAATAATAATAATAATAATAATAATAATAATAATAATAATAATAATAATAATAATAATAATAATAATAATAATAATAATAATAATAATAATAATAATAATAATAATAATAATAATAATAATAATAATAATAATAATAATAATAATAATAATAATAATAATAATAATAATAATAATAATAATAATAATAATAATAATAATAATAATAATAATAATAATAATAATAATAATAATAATAATAATAATAATAATAGTCGAAACAAAATAATGTCACAAACAAAAATTGTGACATCTGCCTGACATTTCAGGTGACCATAAAGATCCAGAATACAAAGATATATGACAAAGTCAAATTTTTAAAAAAAATGATTAAAATTAAGATGAAAAATATCTAAAGAAACATTAAAGGATTGTAACAAGAAGATAACGGTTAACACATGCAATATAAGTGATTATTTAAAATATGTAGTCTTTTAGGACATGTAAACATATATTTACAATTTCGGACCATTGCACAGCCAGTGTTTTGAGGCAGGTACTTGAATTTAAAGCATGTTCCGCAGGCACCAAAGAGTAGTCCTTTTACCTCCCAAGCATTTTCAGGTATGTTATATCTCTCACTAAGGTGATGAATGCATGGTTGGTAGACGGCTTCCTTTTCCTCGTTCACCTGTGTCGCCTGCTGTAGATGTTGCTCCATTCTTACATTAGGATCAAGAATGAGACCCTTTCCTGCATCCCTCTTGATGGCTACGATATCTGCTGTTCGATGGCTACCATCCTCAGACAGGCAATGGACCTCTTCATAGAGCTCCCAATTGGCTCTACGAAGAGCTGTAGAAATGGATGAACGCACACGGTGGTGACGAGTGTTGCGAAGTAATTCTCCCTTTGGGCAATATCCTAGTACATGCCCAAGGGTTTCCACTTCTTTGCAATTTGAGTGCCGACATAGTGTTGTTCGCTGATTTCTTCCAGGCACGGATCTTACTGCTGACGTGTTACATGACATTTTGATGACATTAGTCCATTCAGAACATGATGGGATTTTTCTGTTGCTCATCCATAAATTGGCTCTGGGATTCTCTTTATATGTCTCAATCTCCTTTCCCTTGTGAGGTAGCTTACACCATGCATCAAGCGACTTAAGTTGTTATTGTTTTCGAAGCCATCGTCCTGATTTTGACATGATGTCATCGTTAATGTCAATGTTCAAACTGTAAAGAGATTCTTTCTTCTCTTTCTGAGTATCTCTACACAAGCGTAGATGATTATCTTTTATTTGTGAAAGCTTCTGAGCTATATTGAAATGTTGTATATAAGCCCTCCAACCAGCTTTGATTAGTCCTATTCCTCGAAGATTACGTGGAGCGTATATCATATCATTGGGGCAATCATGTGGTAGTCCAACTATTTCTTTGACGGATGTTCTTATTAATTTATCAATATCTTCTAAAAAGGAGGACGGAATCTTATTCAGTGGTGTACTTTGAAGGGAATAAACTAATCCAGGCCAAATATATTGATTAATGATATTTAACTTTTGACCTGCTTTGAGCAAGTTGGAATAAGAAAGTGAATTCAAATCTTTTTCCAAATGTTTGATTTTCTTATTCTTATCCAACTGGATTTCATTCGTAAAATTTACACCCAAATATTTTATGTTTCCGTTTTCTTTAATTGGCTCTAAAACAGTTGAGACACATTTTATTTTAGATGTTTCACTAAGTTTACCATGTTTGATATTTATGACATTGAATTTTAATGGATTGATATGCAAACCAATTGTAGCCAAGTTACTGGTAGTAAGTCTAAAAGTGACTGAGCAGATGTTTCGTCCTTTGCTACTAAAACAACATCATCCGCAAAAGCCATGGTCGATACATTTTTTACTTCAGGGCTAAGTTGAAATCCATGCAATTTTGCAATCTCATGGTCCGTTATATCTTTAATTGTATCATCAATTGCTAAATTAAACAATGTAGGAGAGATGGGTGAACCCTGGGCAATTCCTTTTTGTGGAAAAATAGGCGATGTTTTGTTTATGCCACATTCTACTGCAATGCTATTACTAGGGCTCGGAAGTTCATGCCCTAAAAAACATTGAAATATGCATGCAAATATGCTCTTTAAAACTTCAAAATATGCCAAGAAATATGCACTATTTCATTAGAACAGTTCATGTTCCTTTGCAGTAGACGAGTTAGTGTAAATAATAAAGTTACCTTATTCCTTAGAGGTTGAAGCAGAAGTGGTCCCGCTGCTACTATTAACTGCTAAATTGCAGTTCACTACCAACACTACACAAATTTTCAACAGTAAAACGTCGTCTAGTGCCTAGTTACACTTTTGTAATGTGAAAAACTTCTTTACACGTCACAAGATGTTATAGAGGCATATTTAAATGATGTTAACTGTTTCACAGAGAGAGAGTCAACTCTCTTGGTGTGACAGATGGTTTTCTTTCGAGGATGTCGCGAATATCGCACATCTGTTTATAACCAGAATTTTTTGAAATTACACAATTCACTTTCTCTTTCACTTTTTGTCCTATGCTACCAGGAACCGAACTTAGAACACATAGTTTTTTCAAGCACAGTAATTCATGCAAAGAAAATCCTACAGCTTCCAATGCCGTTATGGCTGTTGGTAAGAAAGAAAAATGGGCAGATATGAAACTAAGATCCTTCTTTAACCCAATGCCTGACAGAATATTTTGCACAGTTTGTATTGATGAAGCATCGTTCGAGTCCAATAAATTAACAACCTCTTCAACTATTTCTATGTGCTCAGCATAATATAAAACTGCATCGACCCATGTTCCCCATCGAGTTAACACCGGTGCAGGAGGAAGTCGGATATTAGGTGCTGTTGATCTAAACAACTTAACTCTTTTAGGAGATTTAACAAAAATTCTCTTTGTACTGGACACAAATCTATCTACCAGTGGGAAAGAATCGCGAATTGTCTCAGAAATTCGATGAAGAGCGTGTGCCTAACAAGTTATATGAATTAAGTTAGGAAAAATACCTTTCAGAGTTTTTCCTGATTTTACCATATAAGGTAACAAATAAAAGCAACCAGTTGTATTCGATTCCACATGGGCATTGTAATTTCAAAGAGTCCATCACAAACTGTGTCACAGTTACATTGTCAGTGGCCGACAATTTGCACATATTAAGGAGATAAGCTGTAGTATTTTGTTCATTATTTAAGGCACCCAGGATTATATTAGCAATAGAACGGCGTTCAGAATCAGAGGTTTCATCAACAGACAAGCACACAAACTTATCCGCTAAATTTTGTATATTTGACAATACGTTATTGTAACAATGCCCTACATAAGTCTTACGCAGTGTGCTTTCTTCAGGCACATGTTGTTGGGTACACTTGGCAAGAAAGTTTTTAAATATCGGATTATTAATTTTGAACAAGGGAATATCAGCAGCTAAAAATACTTGGCACAAGTCATAGGAAAATTCAGTAACCCTACCTCCTAAACACTCTACTAATGGTTTTAGAACATGTTATTTGTTTGCGTGTTTTCTGATTAAATTCTCCTTATGTTTTGCTGTGTGTATGTGCTGAACTATTTGAAATATTTTCTCACTCCCTATATTTTTGTCACACGCTCCACAAAACAGTGCCCTATTATCTGTAGATATTAAATCATCCGAAAACTCTTTCTGTAAATTAATTAATCTAGCACTCTAAGTTGGTTTTATTTTCGGCATTTGTAGAGCTTTTTAACATTTTATACGCCTAATTTAATTTGGAGGGAACCAGTTCACAACACTGTTACGTTTGAAGACCACGCAGAGGCAAGCGTTGCTATAATCGTGCTGCTCAAAACGTTGACCTGCAGTTATCTTTGTTAATATAAACCTCTCAGATAATGCACTGATTATTCTCTACGCACATACATATAATGAAAGGATGGAAACAGGGGATTCACTACATGACAACATGACTCAGCATTGCTTCTTGCCACCTCGCGAGTTACATCATCATATGCAACACTACCAATATGAAAAATATTATCCAGGTGGAAAACAAACCATAAAAATCATTAAAATATGCTATATAGAGGCTATAATATTGAAATAATATGCATTTATCAAAATCAAGAACATATGCAGTTATATGCACCATAAAATCATGTCCAAATAACTTAAAATTCCATAATTCGTGCACATAATGTAAAATCATACATTTTTAACCCCTATGAAAAAACATGCAAATGCATGAACTTCCTAGCCCTAGCTATTACCCTGAGTGAGATTCAGAACTAATGCTCTCAAGTTGTTTGGCATATTGGTGCGCATCAGGCATCTCTTGATATGTTCATGACCTATGCTATCATAAGTCTTGAAAATGTCAAGGAAAACAATGCAGCAGTCCTTCTTGTTAGCTTTACAGTTTGTCAGACATCTATTGATGATTGATGTATTTATATGACAGCCAGGGAGCGCAACAAAACCACGTTGATAAGTGCAAAAATCGATAAATAATCTCAGTTTTATGTCAATTACTTTTTCAATAACACGTCTGATTACAGAAAAAATTGATATTGGGCGCCAATTAGTTAGTTCATCAGGGTTTTCTTTTTTGAATATTAAAACTGTTCTTGCAGCCTTAAATACTTCCAGAAATTTTCCAAATTTCAGCATCGCATTAGCCAGAAGACGCAACAGTTTAGTGGTTTTAAATTCTTTTAAAACTTTTACAATGATTCGATCAGGACCCGGACACGTATCCACTTTAATCTGGCTAAGAGCAGCATTAATTTCTGCTTCCTTTATTTCTATATCATTCTCTGTACATACCGCTGCTATCTCTGGTAAGGGAGTTAGTTCATGCTCCTGTTCAAAAATATTTTGAAAATTTTGGTAAATAGATGATGTTGGAATGTACACTGGATACCATTTTAATTTTTCATGATATTCCTGACCACCTTGCGTCGTTGATTATAGTACAAGTACTGAGAGACTTCATATTGATACTTATTTTTGTTGTATTCTCTTTTGTGTTTAGTCTTATGGGGTTTTTGGTATTTGAATATGAATTTCTCTGACACATTTGTTTACTTTTTCGTGCATTATAGTACCGGACGGCAGGATGTTTAGGGCCTGAAAGGGAGGATAATGCTGTGACTAAATAGCTGACCACATCTTGGCATAGCGACTCAAATGATTCTATATCAGATTTTAGTATTATGTCTCTTAATTTTTCCTCAAACTTTGTAATGTCACCTAGTTTTTTTATTTCTTTGTTCATCCTTATGCAATGTATTAGTTTTTTGGATCTTATCATTTTGAGTGTCCAGCTCATTATTCTCCTCTTGCGTGTAAGAATTTTCTACTTGCTGCTTATATTTGGAAGCTTTCTTTGTTCGATAACCATCAGGATGTGCTTTACTTATATAAATAGCAACAGATTTAAAGGATTTTTCACAGATATGACAGCACTTTTCTAGTTTTTTGCTATTGCTCATTTCGAGGTTAATACTTTAATCACATGCCATTGAATTGCCAGAGTTATTTTTTGGAATAAAATCATCTATCTTACTAGGTAAGATGTTCAAAGCAGAATTTTGTTAGTATAAACTGCTAATATAAGTAATTAATAAGTATTCCAATAGTAGAAATACCTGGTAATGTAAGTAAATAAACCACAGGCCTCCAGTTAGATCCACTATTAAGATCCTAAAATTGCGCGATCATGAAGTCTTGTTCCACTAATAATTTAACACTCA
Organism: Tenodera sinensis; assembly: GCA_030765045.1. Taxonomy (NCBI): domain Eukaryota; kingdom Metazoa; phylum Arthropoda; class Insecta; order Mantodea; family Mantidae; genus Tenodera; species Tenodera sinensis. The sequence goes on along the minus strand of CM060961.1, from coordinate 91,541,437 downwards.
CAAATAAATCCTCCTATGTTTCAAGTACTTAATGCACTTGCTCTGGTCTATGGAAGAATAGCTTTCATCACAACATATAATAAATGCCCAGCAAACAAAAGTTTACAATACCAGGTTAGCAAATTTCTTCTTTGAATAGTAATTAAATAAAGGCAGAGTATAGAAACTATCAATGTCACACAACCAAAGTAAGGAAAACTCGGAGCTTTAAACAATATGTTCTAGTAAAACTGACGTATGAAAGTCTTAAATCTCAATATTATTCCATAGTTTCTCACATAAATAATAATAATAATAATAATAATAATAATAATAATAATAATAATAATAATAATAATAATAATAATAATAATAATAATAATAATTAATAATTAATAACAATAACAATAGTAATAATAATAACAATAGTAGTAATAATAATAACAACAATAACAACAACAACAACAACAACAACAATAATAATAATAATAATAATAATAATAATAATAATAATAATAATAATAATAATAATAATAATAATAATAATAATAATAATAATAATAATAATAATAATAATAATAATAATAGTAATAATAACAATAACAACAATAACAATAATAATAGTAATAATAATAATAATAATAATAATAATAATAATAATAATAATAATAATAATAATAATAATAATAATAATAATAATAATAATAATAATAATAATAATAATAATAATAATAATAATAATAATAATAATAATAACAATAACAATAACAACAACAACAATAATAATAATAATAATAATAATAATAATAATAATAATAATAATAATAATAATAATAATAATAATAATAATAATAATAATAATAATAATAATAATAATAATAAGAATAAGAATAATAATAATAATAATAATAATAATAATAATAATAATAATAATAATAATAATAATAATAATAATAATAATAATAATAATAAAAAATAAATCAACTCAGATTTAAAGGGTGATGGACAAGAAAGCTGAAGGAGAGAAGCTACGTTGTAAGCTATAGTGATTGGTGCTTCATAGTTTTTTGAAACATGCTCTTTTGCGATTTGCAGTAGTTCTATTACTCGTGTTACACTTAACTTTCATATTCCTTTCAAGTTCTGTTTTCCTGCTATTTCCGACAAACAGCCAATGTTTCAAACTTCGATGTGAAATTTCAGGTCAAATACAGGATTTCATGTTCGCCGAATAAAACCAACTTGCAAATTTTACAGCTCGCACTCGTGTGTCTCCATGAATAGCTTAAAAAGACGTGGTATAGTAAAATTATTTAAACGTTTAAATGTAATTTCATTATAGTGACATGACGCCTCGAATGCCGAATATTTAGTTTCCATCCTCGCTGAGAGTTCGTTCTGGATGAATAACGTTAATGCCGTTTTCTTTACATTGAGGTTGCTTTCTTGAGAACAAGTGTAAGAGAAATGTTGAAATGACATTCTGTTTAGACTTACAAACACATTACGCCCCTCACCCTTGTAGACAGCTATGAGCTGGCAAGTCGACCTTTGAGAGCACTTGGCATATCTAATAGATAAGCCATCCTGGCTTCTCCCCGCGGCAAGGAGCATAGGAGTCGGAAAACTTTTGAAGCTGACCTGTACACAGTCCTATTTTTCTCACCTAAACTCAACGGCAGCAGTGCTGCAATAAAATGCAATGTGCTATGAATGACCATTGACGGACGAACGGGACACCCCTGGTGTTGAATGCTGTCTCTTTCTCAACTATGCTGGAGGTGAAGGAGAACTTGAGCAGGTAAACCGGCAGGCAGGCAGTCCGCCACGGCAAGTTGTGGCGGTCGGTGTGGCAACAAATATGCACCTGGTGATCGCCATCTATTTCATGAAGGAAAACAAAAACTGAAGTAAAGTTTGTTCATTGTGCCGTGTTTGTTTGTGTGCTGTGTTTAAGTGCTAAGTGTTTGTATTCTTCACGTGGTGGAACAAACGACATCGTATCAGGTAATTTATTCTGCATTATATTGGCATATGCAACATGATAATCTTATTTTTGTGTTACTAATCTCTTTGCTTTTACATCATATTTCAAGACGAAGTATTGGCATTATTGTTACAGAAGATGAAAACATTTCATTTTAGTCAACCTGGATGGATTTTGCTATTAATACCTTGTTTAGTTATTGTTTATTACGTATTGTGCAACACTTCATTGGTATCAAAAATTTACTCATAATTATAATAATTTATATTTGACCTTCATCTCAGTTTTTGGAACTCGCTGTCAATTTTGTCATACCATGTTACCAAGCAGGGATTAGTTGGGCTATCATCTGTAGTTCACAAAAGTTTTGAAAGGTTTAGCTATATACTGATTATCAGAAAAGTCAGCAGGTGCCCGTGTTCTTCAAGAACGATTACGATTCAATATATTCAACATTTAGCAACAAGAAAGAATGATGACAATAAAGTAAGCAATATAATAAATGGCGTTGTGACATAAAAATACTGTGTAAACATTGGCGGAAATATGAAGTACAAGTCACCATGTAAATGCTTCCATAACAGCTTAGTATTACACCACATACATAGATACTTAATCACCCACTGCATCCAAGTACTTTAAAAGCAAAATACTTTTTCCCTCTAAATGAAGTGAAAAATATTACTACTACCGTGTATTTTACCTATGACACTCCGTGTCAGTAATAGTTCTATCCTTTTTATGTTTTTTGAATTCAAAGATGAAATATGTAACGATATCTTATTGAGTACCACTAACAGTAGCCAAATATAAGTATCTGCCCTTTTCTTTCTTCCGCTTATTCTGATATTCAGTTACTCTACGTTACCTACGTTCACATACGTAGGTACGCAGGAAGAGACTCCTCCGAGAATCTGTCCCGTTAAAGTTGCCGGGAAAATCCTGGAGTGTTATAGGAGTAATGGATACTGATAATTCAACTTTTTCAACAACAGCTTTAGTCTTGATGGGAACATCACTACTGTAAGCATTTTTATATACGATATCAAATAGCAGGAACAGTAAATATATTGTTGTTCAAATTCGAGAAACTAATCGAGAAACAAATTTCACTGACAATTATTGTATTGTTTTATAATGGACAATAATCAACCTAATCGATTGGATCGCAAACTGTCTTGCTCATTTGGCATCGAATTGCCCTCCCAGAATTGAAAGAAATGCATAATTGGATAGCAGACAAGGTAGTTATTTAAAATACGAATACATGGAAAAAATGATATATCAGAGCATATGCTGTAAAACATAGCGTAAGAACACTCCAAAGACCATGAGCTGCAAATATTTTTTCTGCGGATAGTTTATTTCCATCTGATTGAAATTCACATTATCAGGCATAACCTACTTAAAACTCATGGTATCCAAACACATTTCTGGAAATATTATGTAAACATTTTAGCACAAATACAGAGATTATTCATGTAATATGGAGTTTGAGTTCATTTGAAAACACGAGTAGTTATGCATTAGAAGTTTTCTTTTTTCAGAAAAAATATATTTAAAATATTTTTAGTCACCTGAGATACTCTTTAGAAATGGCACTTTGCACTAGAAGTTTTGAAATAAATCAGATCTTAAGATATTTCGTCATCAGCACGATATTCATAACGTTAACGTTAATATCCATAGCTAAATATAAATACTTTTTGTATATAATTCAAATGCAGGTTGTTCTCGAAGGCGTTACTTGGATCTAGCCAATGTTTATCAAGAGTAGGTGTCAATTGTTTTAGAAGCTATGACCAAGAGAAAACGTTGCAACTGATTTACAAGAAGTATAAGAATTGTTCGCTAAGCAATTATTAACTAGCATAATTAGCACCACCAGCTTCACTTGTCAGGTTTTTTCTTTTCCCTTTCTTTCACTTTTGTTTTGTTTTTTGCTTTATGAATAGCCACAATCGGACGGTAAATAAATGGAATGGGTGAAATGATATGCAGAGTCTGCGGTCGTTAGAACTTAAACTTAGCCAAAATTTGCCTTCTAAGGAAAAATCCCGCCCACAAGCTTATCGGATATCTCAACCCAACCTAATGGAACTCATGGCCTCTAGGATGCGAAATAGATTATGTCGATTCTTCTCTCCTATTACCTTCCCCTCATTCCTCTCACTCTCTTCTTCCATCTTAGTCTTCCTTTCCCTCCATTTCCATTTTATAAGCACCCTCTTCCATCTCAACCTACTTTTGCTATGCCCTTACCACAGCTCTCCTCTCTGGGCAACTTAGTTATAATGTTTGTTTTGATAGTCGGGATTGGCAATGTGTCTTCTTTGATAAAGATTAAAATGTGAGGGAGAGCTTAAGAACTTGCGCCTTTACTTATCCTTGCCATGTAGTGGAACTGCACGTGGTAACCGATTTACGTACACGTCTGATAGTAACCCCCCCCCCAAAAAAAAAAAAAAAAAACCTTAAATATCTGCACTATCTAAATTTTGTGACAAGATTGTTGGAAACATTATACTTGTTGAATGTTGTTATACGGAACTTAAAAACACTTGAAAACAAGCTAAACATTTCGATTTTTACTTTCTCTATTACGTACAGTAAGATGGAAAAGTATCGCATTCCATTAAAACATTTGATACTGAGATTTCCTGAAAAAAAAAAAAAAAAAAAGAAAAAAAAAAAAGAAAGAAAGAAAGGTTCCACTGAATCTAAAAAATAGCATTTTAAAAAAAACATGCAAACATTTGTGTGTGTGTATATGCGTGTGCCTGGGAGCATGCGTGTGTGGGTGTGGGTGTGAGAACAGCATAGCTCAAAAACGGAAAGTGGGATAAATACCAAACTTGATATTCAAGTTCACCATCTGCCAGGTTGCGACACCAAAATTTTCAAGAAAATTCCTACCAGACTACTCTTTACATGGAACACATTTAGAAAAGTTTCATTAACTCAAGATATCTTTAACGATTTTGATTAAAAAACTAGAATACGCTTAAGATATTTTCATACCAAATGAAATGTAGGTATATCTTGAATATTCTGCTAATGTTTCCAGAAGTCCTCTTTATTCTGTATGACTTTTGCATAACTGGTAAACCGTAAGAGATAAACAAAATTTTGATGCACAAGAAATGTTGATCTCATTAAAGCATACAATTTATTTCAAATAACATTTTTTTATTATTTATTTATTTATTTATTTATTTGTTATTTAGAATGAGTCTATTTACGGGATGTTTTCTTGAATTGTCGAATACTTTTCTCAAATCGAAGTATTTTTTTGTTTGTTTTGCTTTTATGCGTTTTTTCTTCTTTTTTGTCATACAAAGGGAACGTGATTTCAAAGCCATCACATAGCGACCAAGCGACCAGCTCTTATAAGATTTCACCAGCGATGCCCCAACCTTGGCAAATGAGTCACCTTGTCGCTACACCCCATCTCCTATGTTTTGTGCATGAAGCATTTCCCCTTCACTCAGGTATCCCTGCATTAGAGAGGTTTGTTTCAGAGTTCCATAATTCGGCGAAAAGTAGGTGAGAGCAACTACGCCCTCCCCTCTTTCCCATAAGGGTGGACATCACATCATTCATTTTAGAAAAAAATGTTTTAACAAAAGTTGCTTAGTTTATTGTGGGGAAACAGAACACACACACACACACACACACACACACACACACACACACACACACACACACACACACACACACACACACACACACACACACACACACACAGACACACACAGTCTTATTTTGATGATTAACATCTAATCAGTTTAATCGAACGGTGAATGAACGAAATGGTTGAAATGATGCTCAAACGGACCCGGAATCCACAGAGTTCGGTGTTATCCGACATTCGTCTTATCAACATAAGAGAAAACCCCGGCGGGACGATTGGGGGGGGGGGGTGTAGAGACGTCATCCACGGATCTCCCTCTGAGACTCGAACTCGGGATCTCTTGAAAGTGAGGCAGACACGCTACAGAGGTAGGCATACTAAATAACGTCATTGAAATTATGTCAGAGTTTTCAAGTGTACAGTTTGCAAATTAACTTAAACCTCACTTCTTGTATCCCCAGTTCATAGAAAATTGGTGCATTAAGAGAAGGTTTGCAATATGTCAAGGATATGAACTGAATGTAAGCATCAATTCAATGGAAGACTAGCGCTTTAGCATGATATTTCACAAATTTTCCACACCCATAATCGTAGGCCTCGCCACGAGAACATACTCGTAGTTGATAAATTAGTGTATATTAGTTATAACCAGGCCCGAATTTAGGACCTCTGACGCCCCTGGGCAAAAAAACATTTGCTCCCCCCCCCCCCCCTCAACTTGCAATACATATATTACTTAAATTTTCACAACATAGAGAATGGTTTCACTAGTTTGGATACTTAAGTATGAGTGGCAAACAGCATAAGTGAAGTTATTAAAGTTTAAGTAGGAACATCTTAATAGAAAGAACTTACACTAAAGAGGCATCACCCCTATTAGATGTCAAAGCACATACTGTTTAAATAACAAGAGGCTTCCTCCTTGCCCTGTCATTTACAAACAAGATTATGAGTTCCTTATAGTCCATTTTCACTGATAAGTCAGATTCAATTGCAAGAACACCAAGATAACTAAGACGATCCTTCACTTGAGATGTTCTTAAATAATTATTTATGCGTCTTAGAGCAGAAAATGATCTCTCAGTTGAGCAGTTGGAAGCAGGAGTGCTCAAGTATATTTGTAGAGCTATGTTTAAGTTTGGGTAAACACTCTCTAGACAGTTACCTTACAGCTGTGTAGGAGACTGCGTCGCATTTTCATTCTTCTCTATGTAGCTTCTGAAGTGTAAGCATTCAAGTACAAATGCTGAATCTTCAAGATCCGAACTGTAGACTTTCTGAAGTCTGGATGATGCTTCCTGAATTTCAAGTGGACTAAGCATCTTCAGATTTGTCAAAAACATAAATGGTTCACTGAATTCCTTGTAGGAAGAAACTCTGTTGTTCAGTTCTTCAATCAATTTATCCAGAATCAAAAGGAACTTGATGTTTTATGTCTATGCTTTTTTTTTTTTTTTGGTGCAGCTTTCCAGTAATTTTGCCGCCCCCTAAAATGTGCCGCCCTGGGCAGTTGCCCGGTTTGCCCTTACGTAAATACGGCCCTGGTTATAACTGTAATGCTAATGATTCATTTGCCACGGAACATGGTGCGTTTGTGCTATTCAATTCAATGACGTTATATTCACATTCCTGAAAATACCATGGAATGTGGCAGAACATGTTTAGGTGTGGAGTAAAACTGAGTTGGGATTTTTCTTTAGCGTGCTAGTAAAATGCAAATCTGTCACAGATTCTGAGAACAAGTTTAATTAATTATGCAGCTTTCAGATACGTTTAAGTTATTTATGTACGTATGTAATTCGGTTCTTTTCCTAACTTCTCTGAGGTACCTTGCAAATTCTTTATTTTAACCTTCTGATATTGATTAGTGTTACTGAGCACACTCCGATAACACTGGCCGACAAAATTCAACAATTCAATTCAATTTTCGAGCATTAAAGTGGGTTACCCTTAAAAAATAGTTACCCAACATTATTTGCTGATGATACAAATTTATGTATTTCTGGTTACAACTTGAGGTCCATAGTAAGATAGAACAGACAATATCTTAATTGTCTGTTTTATCAACATTAATAGATTATTAATAAATACAGAAAAACAATAACAATAGCTTTTCATCATAAACAAAACACACTTGCTAATCATTCCTTTATAAAGTTTCAGGACAAATATATCTCATACACAAATAGTCAACATTTCTAGGAGTAGGGACGAGAATTTAGTGGTAGGCTCATATTCAAAAGCTATCGCAAAAGCTGAGTAAAATAACTTATGATGCTTTCAGTCAATTCAAAAATCATGGACTTGAAATCGGTTTTATGTTTACATCACGCATATTTTTAATCTGTTCTTTCCTTTGGAATATTATTTTGGGGTAATTCAACAGGAGCAAAATCTATTTTTAAAATATAAAATAGGGCAATTATATATATGAAACATTATGCTACATAAAAGCTAATCTCAGTACGTACACAACAAAGTAACAGGTACATTCTCATGACACCAGAAGAAAAGATCACGTTCATGTAATCACACATATCACAAGTTCTTTTGAATAAAGTTTTGTGTATACTGGCCTCCAGCTTTATAACAACTTACCCAATTATCTGAAGCAAATACCTGCACTGTATAGGTTTAGGATTTGTCTCAAGAAACTTCTTTCACTCCACCGTTTTTATAGTATAAAGGAATGTTATAAGTGCTTTGACAATTAATTTTTTAAGATATTTTATAGATGTAAACACAATGTTTTTATTTAATATTTTGAGGTAGAACCTACCTGCTGTGCAAGGGGTCCCGGGTTCGATTCCCGGCAGGGGGATAGGAATTTTTCCCCAGCCAGGATTATTCCTCATCCTTCCCTAAGTCTGGAAGTATAATATCGGCTGAGTAGTTAGACCGCTCGCCTACTACCTAGGGGGGACCCGCATGTAGTATTCGTGGTGGACGAAGCGGCGTCTGGGAGGCTTTTCTCCGGTTTCTCCGGTTACTCCGCCATTCATTCCACCAATTGCTCCATCATAACCCTTGCAATCATCTATTTCGCCTGCATTTCATAGCATCCTCTTCCCCACTATCATACCTGGTGCTTGGCTGACCACCCGCTTCCAGGTCTTCACTCTGTCTGGTCCAGAGGTCCCTCTGCTCCCCGACAGGTGTCTGACCCTAGGCACTGACTTACACTAGGGGGGTGTAAATCCTACATAAGAGTAGGGTAATCAGGGAAAGAAGAAAGAAGATTTTGAGGTAGTAGCTTAATTTTGTAATTGATATCACATGTGAGTATTGTTATATTGTTGTATTTCACCAATGGAACGTTTGCTACGTTCAGGCCAAATCCTTATGTTGTAGTGACTCTTCCGATCATGGTTATACTATTCACAAAGAAACCAGCAGTGCTGTAATCCTTAAGTATCCCTATTACTTTGAAATCAGCACAGAGTTGCCACTTGTGGATGCTATATTGAGTTTTAATCAACAAAAGTTCCATACTGTTGTATGTTTCCTTCATTTTAGTGGCATAAGCTATGAGAACTGGAGGATATGCATAGCTATTTTGAAAGAGTGCCGCTTTGAGGTTAGTTTTGGAGCCATCAGCGAATAGTCGCCATTCCACTGGTATGTATCTCATACTGATAGCATTAAATAGGCCATTCACGTCATCGCAGTAGCAGAGTGAATCTTCCATGACAAAGAACAGTGCCAAGACAGGCTGACGATGTCAAAAGCAAGAAGCCCTACCACCTTTCTTTGGTAAATTCTATTGTTTCAGACGCGAACCCAAAAGTTCAGCTTGTGCCTTGGAAAAACTCAGGTCCCTAACAAGGTTATTCAAATCATTTTGTGTAAGGAGATGTAGCGTCATTTCTTCTTAATCGAAATCAGAGCTTGCATTCTCCGTGTCTGTACTAGCTTCAACCTGGGTTTCATCTTCGAATGACCATGTGTCTGGAGGAACGGGAACTGGTAAGGAGGAACTGTGTGGTACGGGTCCAATAGCTGACAATGTACGGACACGTGATCTTCCTTCTATCCTTACGCTTCTTCCCTGCTATTTTAACCATGCAGAAATAGCAATCACCTACGAGATTGGTCGGTTCCCTCCATATCATCAAAATAGCAAAAGGCATTGCAACTTTACTTTTTTTCTTTATTCATCCATTAAGACGAGACAAACTGTTCACACAAACAGTATGTGGTCCGCATTTTCGGTCCCGATTACCTAACTAGCACCCGAAATAAAGGTTATACAGTTTCTTCACATGTCGTCTGCATGATTTAACACTGTACTCCCCACAGATTTAGCAAAAGTTTACTGGATGTTCCTTAAGAAGTCTAATTGCTTTTTATAACAACTCATATATGAGGTATTTTAAAACTGAGGGCGGTACAAAAATCAAATAGCATATTCGTGCTTGGGGGTCAAAGTGCACACCCATTTCGTTCCTGAACATTTTTCATTGTAGACTAGTGTAATTGAACTGTGGATAGCGAAATGTGAATAACTTGCCGAAAATTTTACAGGAGAAAATAATTTGCATTTCATTTATGAAAGGTATTGTACTGAGAACCTCATATAAAAACGTTAAGGATGGGTTTATTTAAAGAAAATAATGTGACGCCGGGCTCGGCGCACAACATAAGACATAGCTGCTTCACACCACATGCCAGGCCGGCGAGCAAACAATGGTTCAATGTTAAGCTTCCTCACACCACTTGACTAACGACAATTGAAGAGCTACACAAAAGTGGTGGCTTCGAGAAAGATCTGGTTACGTCACCGCCGGCGTGTTTGGAGGAGCTCGTGAAAGATCCGTGTGACGTCATCCCCACTATATAAGGAAGCCAGGAAACAGCGTTGAGAGAGATCCCAGTTACAGACATGAACCAGTTAGTGCGTCAGTGAATGCTGTCTCGGCAGTGCGTGTATGTGTCGTCATGAAAGATACGTCGTTAGTCGGGAAGAAGATTTCACGAGAGTCGAGTAATTGCATCGTCGTAGTTACTGTATGAGACTCAGAGAGGGTGAAGAAAGACACAAAGGACTGAGGCAAGGTTACGAGAAGTAAAAGTTGTGAGTTGTGGTAGCACGAAAGACTGTAGAAGCGGTTTCATGAATCCATGTGATTCGTGAACGTTTCGCCGTCTAACTATGCAACACAACAGTACACACCCCCTTCCTTAGTTGATTTCAGGAATCCACAGGTCATTTCCAGTGGTTTTATCACCGGTATTAGTGGAGGAATTATGTCTGCCTCGTTTGTAGCAAGATACGAGCATTACATGGTTTCTTCGAGCTAATACTGAACGGCTTTGTTGTAGATATCATGCCGCATACAACGACAAAACTAGTAAATGCTTTCTGATCGTACAAGTTTATACGTATTGTATACATTTTGCTTATTATTATTATTATTATTATTATTATTATTATTATTATTATTATTATTATTATTATTATTATTATTATTATTATTATTATTATTATTATTATTATTATTATTATTATTATTATTATTATTATTATTATTATTATTATTATTATTATTATTATTATTTCTTTGTTATGATTCAAGATTTAGAGCGTACCAAAGTTCTAGAACGCTTACAACCTAAACATAACAAACATACAATGCCACGTGACATCTTTCTTACTAACAAATCAAATTATGAAAGCTTATTTCAAATGTATAACATCACTTGGTACTGTGCCTGAGGACAAACTAATTAGTTATATTTCCAATCTTGAACACTTAAAAACTGAGATTACTTCACATAGATTCCATGGCTTCAGGAATCTTGAGAATGGCATTTCAGTGTTCTTGAGCCTTTTACTGTGGGTGTAGTCAATGTGATCTCGTAGATCTGCAAACAGTTATACTGACGAAAAATAAGGCAGATATTTAGTTGGCACAAACGTATTCAAAAGAACTCTGTAAGGTAATATATGATGGCCTGAGAGAATTTGCTGTTTCTGTTACACTGTTACAGTAATATTTTGCTTCACGTGTGTCTGTGAAAAATTCTTTTTCTCTGATGAACATAGAAAAATCTAGACTGAGATTTCGCGTTTCATATGACCATCGCTCGGTGCAACTGCGTATTGCTGTTACAGATATTCAGGCAGAGTTTGAAAGTCTTCTCATATGTTCGGATGATGATGATGATGATGATGATGATGATGATGATTCATGTGTGTAATTCCGATTTCACATAATAAAAGTATGACCGCCTGTTTCCTGTTTGAAACAAACGCGCCGATCGTTAACTGGATCAATCCGTCACTATCAAGAGTTTAAGAAGCGAAGAAACACCACTACTCCAATCAGCAAGGATGTTTCGTTGGTTGCGTGCGCAGTGGATTCGGAGCAGACACTATTCTGCTCGCCCCTGCTGTAGACTGTGTCAACGACGAGAAGAAAACTGTGTATTTGTGATACAATTTTAGATGTCAATAAAGAAATAGAAAAGTAACCGGACGCGCTTTTGTCAAATTGTCACAATAATATAAATAAAAGGTGCAGGAACACAAGTTATCGTAACACTGTATTATTTAAGATATCATTTAGTGGAACACAATTGTGCTGCTGCCAAATAGCCGTTGTACATGTTTCACGTATACCACTTTGGTTGTAGAGGTATTTCATCTGGAAGTACAATCTATAATCGAGAAATCTGATGTGTAGCACTCACATGACTTTCTCTACTCTTGTACTAACCATTCTTACAAACTCTTATACCTATATCTTCTTCATGTTAGTTGAGATAAACATTTGTACAAATTATCTTATTGCTTATTTCCTTGTAGGTGCAACAAGGGGAATATGACAATACTGTAGGCTTTGATCGATAGTCAAATCTTTTAAAGCTTTGAGATTCCGTTCTCTTTGCATGATTAATATATAAAAAATGAACGATGTTGCATTTGGCGAAAGTTTAAGTTTTCGGAAACTGACAACAAATAACAAGGAATATCTCCAAAATGGCTCACTCAAAAAAAAAAAAAAAAAAAAAAAAAAATATATATATATATATATATATGTATTATTTTTATATAATTGTGTGTTTTGGTAAGATCTACATTTTTTGTACAGTAAGAGTTTGTCTATCTCTTAAGGTTTACGAGTTGTTCAAAAGTCATCCAGAGTAAACAGGACTACATAGGCTATAGCCAGAAAATTCAAGATATACATTTTATTTTTCATAAAAATATCTGAAACATACGTCATTTTAATAAATATCGTTAGTCATTTTCAAGAAAATCAAAATATTCGAAAAATGTTCATATAAAGGGTAGTTAAGAGTGGAGTAATTTTCTTCAAAATCTTCGTGTCGCGTCCTTGAAAGACACTAAACTTAAATACCAACTTTGGTTTCTAACCGATTTTTCTTTTCTGAGTTATGCTATCCACAGACTGACAGACACACACACACACACACACACACACACACACACACACACACACACACACACACACACACACACACACACACACACAGACACACACACACACGCGCGCGCGCGCGCGCGCGGATCTTTCTGTAAAATGCTTTTTTTTTGTATTGAGGGAATCCCAAACATATATTTTCGGTGAAATCTCGACATCGAATTTTTGGGTGGAGTACAATACTTCCTCTACTTACTAGCAGAGAAAGTAAGAATGGGTTGTTTGTGATGCATTCCAGTTTAACTGTAAGTTGAGGAGTTATCAATTTTATCGGAAAGAAAAAGAAATACTAACAAGAAGGGTTAAGGGTCAAACGTATAAGATTTTCTAAATATATGAGTTTCTAAAATTGCGAGGGCCATCAAGTTGGTTTTGAATCCAAAATAATTTACAAATGATAGAGATTCCTTGTGATTGGCGTCATATCGCGTAATTTCAGGAGGAGTGTCTTCATGGCTGCGTCAGCTTTGACCTTGTCATGAATAACAGTAACACAGGCTTGAACGCGGATCTCAGCGTTCCAAGGCAATGATGGGTGTACCCGTTAAGATGTTACGTGTTAGAGCTGTGGAGCACCACGTCCCTACTTACTCTCGAGTCAACCCTCTGTTACTCTGTTTCTTCTCTATGTACGAATGATACGATATATTGTAGATTTAAGGACACTCAACTAAATGCTCATCAGCGCCCTTAAAAACAATTCCTGGCAAAACCAGATATAAACTTCAATCAAAAATAAAATTACTAGCAAAAGAGAAAATAAGTATACATAAATATATAAAATAAAATGGTTAAAGCCAAAATTTAAACATAGTGACAAAGATCTCAAAAAGTGTAAAAACTAGGTATCTAAAGTTTCAAATCCTCAAACTCATGTTGTATTCCGCTAAAAACCTAAAAACTCTTTCGACCGCTATTTTGTCGTCCGCCAAGACCTCTGCAAGTCTGGCAAGCATCAGCAGAGAATCTCGAAGTTGCGCTAGAGATGGGCACTAGCAGCACGTGACGGACTAACAAAAGATTGTCGCAGAGCGGTGAAAGAGGAGCAGGGTCCCGTTTAAATAGGTAACCATGTGAAAATTTGTAGTGCCCAATTCGCAACCGAGCCAAGTTAACCTCATCGCGACGAGATATGCGAGAAGAGGTTACCCAGTTTATCGGAAGTTCTTCAATTCTCTGAGTTTATTGCTGCAGAGAGATGACAACTCTTCGTGCCAGTCTGTATGTACGGCATCTGTAGTTAGAACATGATATAATCATATAACTTAACCTTCCACGTTCCTAAGTCTCTCGAATAATTGTAAATGCCTTAAATGATAATAATAATGACAATAATAACAACCGCAATAATAATAATAATAATAATAATAATAATAATAATAATAATAATAATAATAATAATAATAATAATAATAATAATAATAATAATAATAATAATAATAATAATAATAATAATAATAATAATAATAATAATAATAATAATAATAATAATAATAATAATAATAATAATAATAATAATAATAATAATAATAATAATAATAATAATAATAATAATAATAATAATAATAATAATAGTAATAATAGTAATAATAGTAATAATCGTCATCCTTGACAGCTCTATAATGCCCCCAAAAATAGTAAAAACTGCAAAGCAGCAATCAGAATCGAAATTTTCGGGAAGGGAAATCCTTTGTGAACCTTAGAGCAAAATACAAGAGCATTCTTCATTTGGAGCGTGGCACTGTATTTTGAGGAAAAAGCGAGAACATCATTTTCTCTACTCTTGTACAAACTATTCTTACAAATGCTTATTCCTCTATCTGCTTCATGTTAATCAAGATAAACATGTGTAGAAATTCATTTATTGATAATTTTCTTGCATATAGATGAAAGTGAAACATGGAAATAGAGTAGGGTTTCAGCATTGGTCAAATCTTTTAAAATAGCTATGTGGTGGGTTTCAAATTAGTTCTTTTGCATGACCAAGAGATTTAAAAAATAAATAGTAACTTCTTATTTGAGAAGAGTATAAGTACTGGAAAATTCAGACAAATAACAAGGAACATCTCCACAATGACTCGCTTGGCAAAGAAGAAAAATTGACATAAATTTGACATTTTCTGTGTAGTTAGATTTTGTTTATCTCTTACGGGCTGGTTATACAAAAGTAATTTAGAATGAGGCCGACTTCTGAGGATATTCCTTGAATAATCAAGATATATATTTTATTTGTCTTGAATATATCTTAAACACATGAAATTTATTCAAAATTGTGAGAATCATTTTTGATAAAATCAAAATTCTTGAAAAATGTTGCATGGAAAGGTTAGTCTGGTGTGGGTGGATTTTCTTCAAAATATTCGAGTCGCATTCTTGAAAGATGCTGCACCTAAATAACAAGTTTGGTATTTAACGGACTCTTGTTTTTGAGTTGTGCTGTTCTCCGCTGGGAGACCTGGTTCGGGGTGCATTCAGCCTCGTCAGGTCCCTGAGGGGCCAATTGAGGAGCTACTTGATTGAAAAGTAGCGGCCCCTGGTCGAGAAGACCGCATAACCAGCCGGGAAGGAGCGGGGTGCTGACTACGTCCCACCTGCAGTACTGCACCTCACTCATGACGCCTGTGATGGGCAGAGGTGGAGGACGCAGCGGTTGGGCTGTTGTGCCATGGGGTTACGTTACGGTTGGTACGGACGTGTACAATTGACAAGGAATAGTGGTGAACATTCTGAATTCAACGGCTTAAGGAGAAAACCAGAATGCTGGATAGATGGGTACGAAGGAGCAAGCTGAGAAAACGGATATGCGAATATTATGGATTCCGTCCACAACAGATTATGTTGGTTGAAATAGAATTATTTCAGTGTATTGTTGAAAGAGAATCAGGGAATAGTTCCTAATTTAGAGAGAAACATGTACATCGATTCTCCCGAGTAAATCCCATCCTTAATTACAACTAATGTTTATCATCAATGTTTATTTTTAATTTGTAACTGATGTAAAATGCAAGTAAAAGGTCTGGAACACTAGGTTACAAATGAAAACTTTTTTTTTCAGTGGTACCATTAAAAATAGGTGACTTTAATTTTGGCATGCAGAATTAAAAAATACATTCCGTTTTTGCGTAGCACGTCTCATTTTGAGAATATGACAGTGCTCAATGAAAATATAATTGTAAAATTTGTAAAAATATTAAGACGCTCATACACAACTTTCAATTTAAGGGAAAAAAAAAAAAAACCACAATAACATGAAAGCGTACCTGAATTTGAGAATGTATGTTATGTACCCCTCTTTCTTCTCCCTTGGAACTCGTGATTTTCTCGAGTGTTCTTTGGTAAGTTCGACGTGTGCAAAGCACCAGCAGTAATCGGCCATTATATGTTTTTCCTTTTTCTATTTATTTTTCTCCATTGCAAGATGTTTGGCGATCGGAGAACTCCATGAAACTCGATGTAATTTGCTAGTATTTTGGGGGGCGGGATAATAATATTTTGTTGTTTAACGACGCTGTCAATTGCCAGGATCACATCAGCGTCGCCGGTGTGCCGGAATTTCGACCCGCAGGAGTTCTTTTACATGCCAGTAAATCTACTGACATGGAGCTGTCGTTTTTAAGCACACTTAAAAACCATCGATCTGGGCCGGATTTGAACCCGCGACCTTGGGGCCAGTAGGCTAGCGTCTTAGCAATTGAACCATCCAGAAAGGACTTTGGGGGTTGGGTGTTCTAGTTCAAGAAGAGTTGAGCATCTATTTACAGTGAAATTATTATGTATAGTTATGGATAGATTGGAGTTCCAGTGATGCAAAGAAATTAGAGAAAGTAAAAACATGGCAATTAAGGTTCGAAAAAAATTATAAATATCCTGGTGGATAATGATGGTAAACACTAAGCGCAAATTCATTGTAAATGTGTGGATAAGAATTGCAGTTTCGGTCTCTCACTTTGTTGATTATTTGAACTGTAACATAGACACAAGGAGTAAAAGCGAAATGGCCTTAACACTCCTGAATTCCAGGAGAAATAAGTGCAAACTTAGTAAGAAAGCCCAACACAGTGATGGTATCCACATATATAAAGGAAGGCAGGGGATTATGTTAGCAGTGTTTCTTATGTACCTACACCTCGGAGGCATTCTAGTACCTACTTAATATAACACGGCAATCTGTCTTCAGTAATAATGCAATGTACTACACCTTAAGCATTCCAGTTACACAGTGCCTAGTTCCTACCTACAAGTCAAAATACGCGTGACGAGAATACAACGTATGGTAAAATGTTAGCGTGAATAAAAGCAATGCATTAGTTGGAATCTTTATCTTTATTTTAATTTTGTAGAGCTTATGACAAAGCAGACTCCTGTAACTAGTATTTTCTTTCTATTTTAGCGTTTATGTTGCTTTTTACTTTCCCTACTAGGTATAGTAAGTGGAGGAAGTATTGTATTCGACCCAAAATTCGATGTCGAGATTTCGCCGGAAATATGTTTTAAAGTGCCCTGAATCCACCAAAAAAACCCATCTTTAGAAAAAGGTGCATGTGTGTCTGTAAACAGCATAACTCAAAAACGAAAAGTCGGTTAAAAACCAAAATTTGAATTTAAGTTTAATATCTTTCAAGATGCGACACGAAGAATTTGAAGAAAACACCTCCATCCTAATTTTTCGAAAATTTTTTCTCAAAATGACTAACGATTTTGATTAAAATGCAATATATTTAAGATATTTTTATGGCAAATGAAATGTATATTTCAATTTTCTGGCTATAGCCTATGTAAACCTCTTTACTCTTGATGACATATGCATAACTGGTAAACCGTAAGAGATACACCAAATCTTACTATACACAAAATTCAGATCTCGTTAAAACACACAAGTTTTATCCAAATGCATTTTTATAGAGTGAACCATTTCGGGTATATTCTTTGGTATTTGTGTGAGTTTTGCAATACTTAAACTTTTCTCAAATGGAAGGTCGTTATTCACCTTTTCATCTGTTAGTTATGCAAAGAGAACGTAATTTCAAAGTCATCATATAGCGATCAGTTTTAAAAGATTTGAGTATCACTCAAAGCCTACTGAATCCCCATATTTCTCTTGCACCTAGAAGAAAGTTAACAATAAGATGATTTCTGCGAATGTTTATTTCGACTAACATGAAGAAGATAGAGGAATAAGAGTTTGTAAGAATAGAATAAGTGTAGAGAAAGTCATGTGAGTGCAACACACCAGATGTTTCTGTACTTAAATTCCATTTTCAACAGGTGCATAGATGTCACCATAAACTGTATATACTGTTTCTCCTTCGTGTACTTAGACTACTTTAAAGGCTACAAAAGCGTGTTCTTTCGTGCACACGAAATAACTTTCCGTAGTCTTCGAATAAGTGACTATTTTCAGCCGTTCGATCTATACCCTGCCTTTAACTGCAACAGTCATATCGGCGGCCTTTACCTTCAGAGGATGTTGCCCATCGCCAAGGTGTAGCTCGTATACAGTGTTTTTTCTTTGGGTTTTATACAGAGAGACTCAAAAACATCTGAACCGCTGCGCGATGTTTTTCCACTGCGCACCCGGAAACACGATAACTCAGTTATTGCACACAAGGTCATGCGGCTGCCTTGTCTTTCTCTGCTCTGAAAGTGCAGTATTGAGCTGACGCACTATCGTGTGGCTGAGTTATTACCAGTGTGTTTTATTATTTTGTCCTGTACTGAGTCAAAAAGTGTTTTATGGCTCAGCATTTGTTTTCTACGTGTATTTATTTATGATTCGTATGTGTTAACTCAGCTCGCCAAGTGAAAGTGCGATTTGCAGAAATATTTCCAGGTGATCTGGGATTTCTATCTCTGGGGTAACTTAAAGCATAAAGTGTGCAAGACAAACCCACACACCCTGAAAGAATTAAAACAAATTAAAACAAAACATTTCTCAGCGTGAACTACGGCGAGTGATGGATACTTTGTTAAAGAGGTGCCAAAAATGTACGAACAACGACGGTGGCCAGTTTCAGCATCTCCTTTAATAACATTTGGTAGGTAAAGCCTTTAAAAGTGGTTTTAAAAATGTATGGTTTCATCGGCGCTGTTCTATGACAGCGGCAGTCGGCGACAAGCGCCGAGGATGAGTGCAGGCAAAACAGTACGCAGCCGGTTCACAGTCTTTTGGATCAACCGTTATATTAGATCACACTCACATTCACACTCTCATTCATACTTCCAGACTGGCCAGAATAGGAAATAATCTTGGCTGGAGAAAAATGCTCAACCCCCAGCCGGGAATGCAACCCAGGACTTCACACACATCAGGCAGGTGCTCTACCGACGAACTACGGGCTATCTTAACAAGTGAATTAATCACTCGTTATTGTTTGTATTTTTCCAATTACGTGAATACCAGATGAAAAAGAGATGTAATTTATCTATTTGAAAGGCAGTAGCTTCTAAGGTTGAAGCGATAGTGAAATCCTTTAAGAGCTGGTTGTTATAGGATGGCATTCCATTTTCTTTGGATGGCTAGAACATAAAAGGGGGGCGGGGACAAATGAATAAAGCGTTCCTGTTTGAGAAAAGTAGAGGTATGTGAAAGTTCAAACCAATAACGAGGAATATCTAGAAAATGGTTTACAAACATTTTTATTTAACATATGTAAATTGTCTGCTTCAACCCGATCTGGTGATTTGTTTTTGCCAGATTTTTGTCTGCCTCTTACCATTTGCCAGTTATGCAAAAGCCATTCAGAATAAAGAGGCTATTCCCCAAAAAATAAGATACGTACTTCATTTGCCATTAAAATACCTTAAACATATGGTATTTTAATCAAAATCTTAGAGCCGTTTTCGAGAAAATCGACATTTTCGAAACCGTTTCCATGTAAAGGAAAGTTTCGGGAGGAAGATTTTCTTGAAAACTTCCCTGTAGTATCCTCTGAAGACGAGACTAAATACCAATTTTGGTTTCTGAGTATTTAAAAGTATTTTGCATTTGGTATTTAAAACCGACTTTTTGTTATTGAGTTAAGCCTTCTCTCTCTCTCTCTCTCTCTCTCTCTCTCTCACACACACACACACACACACACACACACACAGACACATGGTATTTTTTTCTAAAAATGTTTTCTGGGTTCAGGGACCTTCAAATTTCTGTAATGAATGTACGTGGTACAGAAAGTAGAAATCTAAATCTTGAGGAAATGGTGTGGCTTCTTTCTCCAAAAGAACTTACAAAAGACTCATTTACTGGGGAAAGGTTAAATTCTTTGGAATGTTGAAGCATTCTTATAACCAAGTTATTTTCTAACAGAAATGCACAGTGTTACTTTTATCAGATGTCATGCGAGATTTTTACGAGCAGCTATTCGCGTTAGTCATTTTGTATGCATTTCAAATATACGTAATACCTGCACATGGAACTTGGCAAAAATGAGTGGCTAGTGAGAGGTTTCTTCTGCAAGTACAGTTTAACTGTCGATAGCATGACGGCGCAATATTCCGAATGGCTAACGGTCTGGAACGGCGCTCAGCTTGTTGTTTAGATACGTTACACGGCCTTCGGTTTCTACGTGAGAATGACAGGTGCTCCACTGAAAGTGCTTAAGCACCGAGTAAAACGACAGAACTGTAATCTGTATGCTGGATATTATATAGTTATTCGAGAATGTTATCTGTCAGTTGATGATGATAATGGTGATAATAATAGATAATAATAGTAATAGTAATAATAGTAATAATAAAAATAATAATGATAATGATATTGATAATGATAATAATGATGATAATAAATAAATAAATAAATAAATAAATAAATAAATAAATAAATAAATAAATAAATAAATAAATAAATAAATAAATAAATAAATAAATAAATAAATAAATAAATAAATAAATAAATAAATAAATAAATAAATAAATAAATAAATAAATAAATAAATAAATAAATAAATAAATAAATAAATAAATAAATAAATAAATAAATAAATAAATAAATAAATAAATAAATAAATAAATAAATAAATAAATAAATAAATAAATAAATAAATAAATAAATAAATAAATAAATAAATAAATAAATAAATAAATAAATAAATAAATAAATAAATAAATAAATAAATAATTAATTAATTAATAGCAATAATAATAATAATAATAAAGTTGTGTAGACATTCATTACTGATAAAGACTAAGAAACAAGGCGATGGATTGGCAAACTGGTGTTTCTGTAACACAGTTTTTCACTTCAGTATACCTCCTGCTTATTTGATCAGAAACCACCATTTTGCATATACTTTCACCACAAAGAAACAGATGTTCTTTAGACCAGAGGAAGACAACTTCGGGCCGTGTGACATATTTAAACGAAGAGGTAGCTTGTACGTTCGTGTGACGTCAGGCGAGAGCGGTGTATTGCTATGCTGTCTAGATCAGCGGCGCTACATACAGGAAACTGAATGAATATGAAAAATATTATTTGGGCATGTTTACAACTTGCCCAGGCTGTTTAGGTAGAACCCTCTTCAGCCTAGTCTTAGGGTGTTTATTTGTTGTTTGAGGGATGTTTAACGGCGTTAGTGCGAATTTTGTTTTTATTTTGTGGTTTTGTTGACGTTGTGTAGTGTTGTGTGTAGTGGTTTTGTGTTTGTGTTCAGTTCCCCGTGTTTCACACCAGTTTGAGACCACACTTCAAGATGTAGAAACATTGTCAACTACGTTTCAGATCTTTGCGACCCCGTATTCATTGGATGTTAACAATGTTTCTAGCAGGTAGTAAATTGAATTGATAAATTTACAGTGCGACGATTTGCTGAAGGACAACTATAAACACAAGGAAGACTTGGCTGATTGTTATAAGAATGTTCCTCAAACCAGATTTCTAGGTTGTATGCCCTTGTTGCACGGATATTATGTATGTTTGGTTCTATGTGTGTGCGAAGTTCTTTTCTGTTATGAACCTTTCTAAGTTAAAATCCCGAAGCATATTGTCAGATCACAATCTAACATGCACTCTTCGGTTACAAATGTGCCGTACATTACGCCCCAACATTGACAAACTAGTTAAAGAAAAGCGAATCCGCAAATGTCGGAAAATGTTCACCTAATTGTTCTGTATAGCTCTCCTCTAGCTCAGGCAAAATAGTTATAATTTCTGTTCTATTTGCGTTATAACATGACTGTTCACATAAACTAGAATTTATATATATGGCAAAAAGCCGAAATGTAATTATTTATAATATGTGACTATTCCGTAATTGAAACAGTCAGCATCAAAATTACGATGTCCCGTATGACATTTCCTCTTGTCCACTGTGACGTCACACGTTCAACTGGCTTTCGGTGGGAGCATGTGAGCTGAGTGAGCTGACGTCGCAGCAGCGTTACCTGTCTTCCCCTGCCTTAGACCATCCAATTCAGTAACACTGAGAGACAGCTGAGAAGGAAAGCGTTACATGTATGAATAAATTCGTTTGACTGTCCACCTCGCATGATGCAAAGCTCTAAGCGGCCTTACTTTTAGATTCAAGTCCACAGTAGTCCTCATAAACATGATGCACAACTCAATGAACTCACCGTTATCATTTTTCAGGAGTTCTTTTAATTCTTTAGAAGAAGTTTAGTGCTTCGTAAGTTTCGTCACAGCTGAAAGCCTCATGCCTATGTTCATGCAGATTTACATAATTTGTTTTTTCCATGCCATTCCACTTTTCTCTAAGTTTTTTGAAAAATAATACATCGAGACTAATTGCCACTTAGAGCAACTCATTTTCGAACACACTGTGACATTAACAGCATGAACAAATTATTTTGAATTGGAGAAAACTTACGCTCTCGCTCTGTGTGAGTGTTCATCTTTCTTTGAACACTATTTTGCAGATTGCCCCACTCTGAATACAGGTCTAAAAGTTTCTTTGTGCAGTGGGGCAAAGTTTAGAGCTATTTTTGAGAAAATCAGAATTTTTTAAAAATATTCTGTGTAAAGGGTAGTTTAAGGTGGAGGAATTTTTATCATGATTCTTGTGTCGCATCCTTGAATTTTTTTTTCTCTTTTTAAAGGAATCCTAGCGTTCTTCCAAAATATTACACATTTACGCGCAGTTAAATTAGCACGTTACTAATACTCAAGTTTACTTCGTGTATTCAAGACAGACAAAACCTGTCGTTTATATGGTAATTTGTCTACTGATCTGATGTGTAACTTCACCGACTCAGTAAATAACTGTATCGGTACTTCTTATACTACTCGTCATGATGTAAATAAACATTCTCAACGTTACTCAATGGAGACCGAGGCTCAATTGAAGGTGGACGTATGGCAGCAGTCCAGCACACGTATAAGGAGGAATAAGCCAACATGACGCAACTTCCCTGCCACTGCGGCAAGGGTCCCTCTTCTTCAGTTCCAACAAAACAGTTATTAAACTTATTAAAATAAAAGGAAAAAACTAGGGTTGTGCGTGAGGAAGTACGAAATTCGAAAAATAATTTATATACGAACAAAAGAAAAAGGAAACAAATGATTATCGCCGCCTTTCTTGTAGACCAGTCTTAGGAGAGGAAAACCAAAGCAATGCTTTGTTTCTTTCTTAACATTTTTTCATTAGAAGCACAACAGTTTCTCTTCAGTGTATGTAAAGTAATTATTGGCGAATTCCGTTGATTTTTATATCGAGTTTCTAAACAGGGTTTCATTTATAATATCCATATTTTAATTTCTGTGGTTATATTGGTGGCTTTAACTTTTGATAGCTTTAATTACTTGTGTTGGTTGCTAGTTAACATGAAATTAAATCGGTCTCGCAAAGCTGTTATCACCAACTGTGGGTATAAAACAATCCAGAAACTAGTTGACAGGGTGAGAGAGAGAGGGAGAGAGAGAGGAGAGTGAGTGAGAGAAGGGAAGGAGGGAGATTAGAGTTAAAAGAAATTTTTTTAAAAAATCAAAATTGACTGAAGTCGCTACAAATAAAGGTTGACAAATATAGACGTCCCTATGTACAAGCGCTGTATATATAAAATTGAAGTTGCTTGATGGTTGGAAGTAATATTTGTAAACATTTTAGAATATGTGTTGATTTAAGGGTGATTTATGTGAAGAGCCCCTCGAACCATCCCTACATTTTTCGGTGTTGTCTAGTGAACATAATATTTTGAAGAAAACTTCATGGCCCTGTACGATTTAAAACGATTTTGATACTTTTTGTTTATGCTTTACCTGAGTTTGGAATTGGCGTAAGTGTATGGATTGTAAAGTATGTTGAAATTTTTCTGTTTATAAAATGAAACACATGTAATAATAATCACAATAAAGTTCAAAACCAAACGTATCAAATGTTTAGTTCTTCCGGGCTTGTAGACCGTGGTCTAGAAGGCATGGTAGATACCAACGTTTCGCCATGTACTGCGCTTGGCATCATCAGGGTAACACGATCCTCCTTCTACACTAGTCAGAGTTTGAATGTGGAAACAGAGAAGTAGTGGAAATAATGACAGTTAACGTCTGTTACGGTTATTTATATGGGTGAGGGTGGGCGGCTATTTCATTAACTGTCGCGCAAAGATTGTGTAAACAATACTGTAATGCATTTCTACCTTAATTTGAATGAATTCATTCGAATTGAAATAAAAAGATATTACAACATTGTTTACACAATGTTTGTGCGGCAGTTAGTGACATAATAAACCATTTATATTAATTCATTAAGAAGCTAGATGGTTCCTAATATTCTACATATTTCGCGAAACGCCTCTTTCTTAACAATAATTGTATAATATTGTAACAAATATTGTTACACTCATCATGTAGAATCCCTGGTTAACGTATGGCCGAAGCAGTACCTTCCATCCGGTAGACATAATATTGCTATTGAAACTACATAATGATACCTAGATTATAGCTGTTTTAAACAAACTTTTAATATGATGGTAAACATTGGCATTGATTAACATCACTATCCGTTTTATATGCTGAAGGCGTCTCACAGTAATGCTGATTAGCATGTTACATACACTGTGTAAGGCAGTTTTGCCTCCACAAGGGCATAACATTGCACAAGAATCAGGTGCGGCCATTGGGTCGTGGTTGTTAGCAGATGAAATGTGTGTTAAGCCAAGTCCTACTTTTAAATAAACAGTAAAGAACGGCACCAGTCAAGTATATTCAAACAATATGGAGAATGTTTGACTTCCAGAAGCAGGTCACTAAGGTGGGTAAGACAGAGTATTTGATTCTTATTCTTCCGATTGCTGCACATCATAGCAACCGTTTTCTATGGAAGGAATAGGAAAGTGAGAACAAAATAAAACTGCGGTCACAAATCTATAGGTAATGTTTGTCCTCTAACAATGCAACGGCAATATGCATGCAGCTACGTGTTTCTGTTAAACTAAAGTTTCAACAGCTTCTCTGAAAATATTAAATAAAAGGTACACCACTGACTTGTACATTTTTTCAGCGATAATAGTCCACTGCTGTACCTTTGTGTGGAAGGATTTATGTTTTCAGTATATTTCATTTATGCATGAAGTTATTCCTTTGTTTTAAAAAAGCCCTGATGGTTACGAAATTCAGGATTTATGTAATTTTGTTTCGTTTGGTTCTTAAGCACGTATAGCAGCAATGTGCAACCCTGTCGGAGACGCTTACGTAATTAGCTACAACCCCACCTCCTCTTTCAGTCGGAGGCAGAATCATCTAGTGCCTGTGGCGTGAAAAGTTACAACCAGACTGTGAGTTTCGAGTGACGGACACAAGCAGACGATTTCATGGCAGTTTATAAATGATACCTTGAATTTTCTGGGAATGTCCTCAGAAGAACTCTTCATTCTGGATGACTTTTGGATAAATGATAAACAGAAAGAGACAGAACAAATCTTAAACACAGAAACGTGGATCACGTTTAACACACACACACAATTTATGTCAAACATTTTTGAGTGAACCATTTCCGAGATATTCTTTTATTATTTGTTTGAATTTGCCAATATTTGCACTTTTCCAAATAAGAATACGTTATTCATCTTTATCTCTTAGCTTTCAAAGGTATTGCTCTCAAAACATTTTACTCTCGCTTAAGGGCTACTGTATTCCCACATTCCCCTTGCACCTACAAGAAAACTAGCTATAAGATGATTCCTGAAAATGCTTATGTCGATTACAATGAAGTAGATAGAGACCTAAGCATTTGCGATAATAGTTTGTATAAGAGTGAGAATAGATCTACATATATTTGTGAACAGTTTTTCCAAATTGAACTATATTAAACGTCAAAATCGGAATATGTTATGCGACGATCACTTGGTGTATCTTCTAAGACACTTCGACTTTGTCGCCAAATATTGATAAACGTCTTAAGTGTAAGCAGTACTACAGCAGTCATTAATGAAAATAGATATTTATCACATAAGATTTGAAAGTGCTTTCGTAAATCAAACGCAAGATACATATAACCAAACCGCCACTGGAACACAATGCACGTCGTGTTAAAGGGTGGCTCAGTCCGCATAAAGTGGAATTCTGGACATCGCTGCTGTATAGTGTAAGAGTTTTTATCCATAATAGGAGGATTCCGTGACATTGTCGCTTTAAATCTTTGAGCAATTTTCGCAGCTCTTACAAGGGAATTAGCGCAAGTTGCGATCGCAATTGCCAACAAGTTTGCATGTAAGAGTTAAACATGTACATTGCATGAAATAAGATCTGAAGTTTTCCTGGTGACGAACATATTATAGACGTTCTCGGGCTTCAAGCCAGGAGTAGTGATGATGTACGTGACCTTTCACTCTTGCCAGTCATTCATCATCCAGATGATGGAAAAGATGTACACTCCCGAAACGTCGATGGCTCTTCACCACTACACCTGGCTTGAAGCCCGAGAACGTCTAGAACAGGGGTGTCAAACAGCACTCACCAGGCGTGAAACATTTTCCCCTTATTTTCCCTCCCTCCGTGATGATCAAATCGGAAAACGGGAAAAACAAAGCGAAAACCGGTTCTACTAGCCCGTGCTACTGCAGTTAAGGAGGGGTAGACCCCTCTCTTCACACCCCGGGAGTGATGTTTGACATGCCTGGTCTAGAATATGTACATTGCACATATGCGCGCTATACTTGCCACTGAGAGTTACACTGCACTTTACAACATTGTGCATGTTCAGTCACTGAGTCAAAAAATGGGTTGTTGGTAGCTCTTGGCAAAATATTACGAGGATGTTCATGTCCACAAAGTACAAGGTGCCGAAAACAAAGTTTTTTATCACAGCAGGAGTACTCCATTAAGCAGTCTTCCAAGTCACACTGTTTTTGAACATAAAAAATAAGTTCGGAAGGTGTTTGACACTTCTCTGATTGAAGTCATCATATGCAGCTAAAGTCCAGAAGTACCGAATCAAACAAAACGACGCTGTGAATTGCCAGGATCATATCAGCGTCGTCGGTGTGTCGGAATTTCGTTCCGCAGGAGTTTTTTACATGCCAGTAAATCTACTGACATGGAACTGTCGTTTTCAAGCACACTTAGAAACCATCGGTCTAGGCCAGTATGACCAACTGAGCCACCCAGACCGGCATCCGAACAAAGTCTACGGAGACTAGAGAACAGAACTTATTATTTTTGGGGACATAATTCACAAGGGTGTTGCTCTTACTGTCATTTCGACCATAGCACACACTGCAAATAACTAAATATAACTGGAGAGAAACTGATTTTGATGACTAAAATTACTACAATCATATTAGTCCATTGTGAGCGGAATATCGAATCTTCGTAGCTTACAGTGTTATAGGCGATGGCAGTTTTTACGTTTCTAATCAGCACCTTAAACATATTCGTACAAACCAAACCGTGTTGGCAATTTTGATCGCAACTTACACTAACCCCCATGCTTTGCTTCATAAGTTTGGCAAACACTCAGAACATCAATTAATTGGTTACACTTATGTTGCTAGCTCTTGGCACATAGGCATTCATCATGTTAGTTGTTCAGAAAACTCTGCCGGAGTACCTAAAGAGGAAGAGGGGGAGTAGATAGTCACATTACGCTACAGTGCGCCATATAAATAAATACGAACACGAAAAACCATTTTGCACTTGCTATATTATTCAGGAGAATAATTTGATTAACCGAAGTAATCAGATCTATGATAACTACTGCTCTGAAGCAGTATGAGCACTTAAAAGTAATTCTGAGGCGGTGCACTCATATGACTTTCTTTACTCACTTAATGAGATCTACGTTTTTTGTGTAGTAAGATTTAGTCTATCTCCTGTACAATTCACTAGTTATGCAAGTCATTAGGAATAAACAATGCTATATAGGTTATAGCCAGAAAATTCAAAATATACTTTTCATTTACCATAAAAAATATTTCAAAAGGCATTTTAATCAAAATCGTTTAGAGCTATTTTTGAGAAAATCAGAATTTTTTAAAAATATTCCGTGTAAAGGGTAGTTTAAGGTGGAGGAATTTTTATTATGATTCTTGTGTCGCATCCTTGAAAGATATTAAACTTAAATACCAGCTTTGGTTTTTAACCAAGTTTTCGTTTTTGAGTTATGCTGTCCACAGACAGACACATAGCACGGATTTTTTTTCTAAAATGCTTTTTTTTTTTTTTTTTTAAACAGCTGGTCTCAAAACATTTATTTCTGGTGAAATATCTACATCGAATTTTTAGCTCGAATGTAATATTTCAGCCACTTACGAGTAGTAAGGAAAGTTACAAAAACAAAAAAAGAAAAAAGCCCATGAAGGACATCATGCTTATGGTAAATCAACTGCAACTCTGTGTGTACTATGGGTGCATATCGCACCACTTCTATAGTAGGACATATTTTTCCCAATTTGTAGCCTCAAATTCAGAAAACTTAAATTTATGACAGGCACATTCTTGAAAATAATTGTGTGATATTACCCAGATGATTGTCATGCACAATGTAACTTGGGATAGTGCTTTGGAGAACTAAATGATTTTAAATAAGGCAATGCATGTTGAAGTAGTTTTCTATGTGCTTAACCTTGGTCTCCAGTTTTGTAGTTAGTTTTATTTATACATTGGTATGCTATTTTGAAAGAGCTTCTATATGCTTGTAGCTGAGTGCCATAATTCTCAGGAGTTATTTCATGTGTTTTGAAATGTTGACAGTTTGTTAGCTATCTTTTAGAACATTAATTCGAGCCACCTGGGTGTTGTTTACTGGAATTATAGGTCTTCGTTTATTGTCCCAATAAGAAAATATTTATTTTAGCTAAATATTATATTCTAATTATCTCACAATTATTTTTACAAGTATTTCCTCTGTTGTGAATATATTTCAAGTATATTAACAATTAATTTTAACTATTCAAGATGTTCGTCGCCAGGAAAGCTTCAAATCATATATTAATTTTAACTGTTTTCTTTTGCTTGGAGAATTGTTTCTCTAAAGGTTTAATAGACATGATTTCTTAGGTTCTTATTTTGTAAAACAATTTGGTTTATTGTCTACAAACAATATCTTAAACATTCGCCATTTTGTTTGCGCGATAATGTGTATTTCGAGTAAGATTGGTGTTGTGTGTTTTTGTTGTCTTTACATATTATTTGTAATTATTTGTTCTGCTCGTGTATAGTATTAATGCTATTTGTGTGGTAATAGTTTCCTTGGTATGTGTTTAAAACTAGATACTTCTGGACGCTACTTTAAACTACCTCTGCTCATCTGCAGCCTGTGATTTGGCACGCTTTGGTGGTCAAGCATTACATTCCACAATTTACAGAACATTTTTTTGAAGAAAAAAAAAAACTTATGCATTACGTTCAAAAAGGGTGCAAAAACAACACTTCCGTTACACATTCTCTAGTTAATACGGGACACTGGACAAGCGCGATTTCAGTGCCACGTTCAAGGTTAAGTAACGCCTTGTATAGTTATTTAAAACGAATAGAAGTGTCCTACGATCTTCACGTATAAACTATCTTCATTTTTTCCTTTATTACCGGTAATCTGTTTCACGACTGCGTTACAGTTACGTGTGGTTACGGTTCCGTGGCTGTGCTGCGGCACCAAAATTCTCCATACACAACATGCCCCACATTCACATTTCCTTATGAGCACCCGAGCTTCTGCAATATTGTAAGTGTCTTTCATTGTCACTACAGCTCCTGGTCTATATACATTTCAACTGGCCAAAACAAACCAACTTTGTTTAAAAATCACACGACTTTGTCTAGAAGTTGTCACTTTTATTAGTATAATTATTACCTATTATAACTAATTATATGTGCAACACTTATACTTCCATGCATTACCTATTAATAGGATTAATATTCGCCAGAAATGGCTTCAGTGTGCTGTTATACGCTCAAATATACAGAGTAGGCTGGGGAAACAGCTTACTCTTAAAACACTACCTCTTACATTCACATGACTCTATTCTGTCTATCGTTTATTAGTGAGTATTCAAACTATAACCACATTTCGTTATAAATATAAATGAAACAGCGATAGTCAAATGTTTAAGAACTGGACGCCACATGGGGGCGTTAAAATTCCATGTTCTTTCAGTACAATCGCCAGAAACACTGACGAAGTATTGAAGAAATCCAAATATTGATAACAGATATCTTATAAATGGCCTATGCCACAAAAATTATTTGAAATAACTGCTTTAAAGAGATCTCAATACCTTTTTTATTTTTCTCTTTTTTGTGTAGTACAGTTTTGCAGTCTTTTAACGTTTACCGGTTAGTATACGAAAGTATATAAAATTCTTTCCGAATGGAGAGATATTCACAGGCCATTCTCAGATAATAATTCAAGATATGGATTTTATTTATCATGTAAATATTTTAATATGTGACAGCTTAATAAGAATTGTTGGAATCATTTTTCAGAAAATCAAACATTTCGAAAAATATTCTACACAGTTTCGGACAGTGGATAGAGGAACACCAGCAGTTAGCTTATTGGCATAAATAAATACTAATTACCATCTAAAGGTTACTTAAACCCGGGACATAAGGTACTTACAGTTGTGAGTCGCCCTTGGGGTATTAATCTCTGATGTGAGATTCCCTTGTGGTTAACCAGGAAAAAGTACGGATCAGCTGGGGAATTTAATGTCGTACTGGCAAGTTTGCCATGGTAGCTTAGTAGTTAAAGCAGCCGCTCGATAAGCGGAAGATCCGTGGCATTGAATTTTTCAGTTTCTGATTCAACCTCTTAAGTTGAACTTACTTTTGGTTTAAAAGACCAATGTTTTATTTTAAACTATTAAAACGTTAATGTTAATCTGAATATCGTCTAGGTATACCTACTAACCCTAAAAAGTGTTGAGGGAAAAATGTTAAGTTAACCCCTACAAATATAGTAAACAATTGACTTTTTAATCATGTATGGGTTAAAGATGACTAAATATTGGAAACAAAAAAATCTTGTACAACTTAGGCACTTGATTGTGTTGATCCATAATCAAGAGAAGTAATGATGGCTGGTCGCATAGCTCAGTTGGCAGGAAGGGTTCTCGGGTTCGATTCTTGGCCAGTCCCGATTCTGGGGACTGGCCAAGATTATTTCCTATGCTACCCAGAGTCTGGGAGTATAAATGTGAATGTGAATATGTGTGTGATCTGATCCACAAAAAGCCTTAAGTCCCAAAATCCACTATGTACGGGTTAACTCCATTGTACATAAACAATGATTATTTTTCTGTTTCCTAAATATAGATGGACATTGCATATATGGCATAAACCTTCTTTTTAAGGCCAGAAAGAGCATAACTTGAGAAACAAGTCATACTTCGTGTTTATTTCACAACAGGCCATTGCACCCAAAGGGCCAGATTCCTTTCGGTCACGGGTATAGAGTTACATTTGTTGTGCTTTGGTGCTCCTCTGTTGGTGTACATATTGTACCAACATGGTTCACATCAGCAAGTTGTCATACTATAATAAGTACTTCATTTACAACCGTAACAAAAACCACAGTATGGCTAAACAGATTCAAGTGCGGAAAGTACAAATTTTTCAAATCAGCAACTTCCTCTTTAGGACGTCGTGTGTCTATAATTTATGGTTTGTAAATAAAATCATGCACGTGGATTATTTTTATACTCGTGGAAATACTCGCTACGCTCGTGATAAAAATCTTACCTCTCGTAAAATATATTACTTCAGCCACAAGTTGCATAATGGTACAGGTGTCTCTAAGTCCGGTAACACTTTTCTTCATTTACTACACAAAAACAACACAAGATACAACTTTCGTCTAGATGTCATATGAAACAGGATCTCAAATGCTGTTGTTTGCAATGTCTGAGCTCACAGTGCCTCGATATGGGAACCATGTGTAACTCGGCATATGTCTACAGGGTAATCAAATTCTTGCATACTCTTCTGATACAGTGGTAGCAACTTCTGCAATCCTGCGGTTGACTTCTTCAACATTTTGTGGTAAAGGTGGCACATACACACTATCTTCTATGTATTCCCATAGGAAGAAGTCATAGGCAGTTAGATCCGGGGATCTGGGAGGCCACTTGTCAAAGCAGTTATATTCGTCCTATCCAGCGTTGAGGTCGGCCACCACATTTGCGCCACATTGTACTGCTGTGGATTGATAATGCGTTTGCGCCAATAATTCCAAACTAATATGTGTATTTTTGTTCTTAGGTTGGCACCACGTTAACATGGTGAGACATATTTTACGATTGAAAGAATTAAAATGTTAAACGAAACAATTTTCCGTCCCACTTCAGACTGCGGAGTGACGCGCGCATAATGCGCCGGGTGTGTTTAAAAATTAAAATGATTAAAATTGTCAAAGCTCCTTGATTAAAATTTCTGCTTTCAGGTTATCATTTGGGGGGTGGGTACATTCAAATGGGAAATATATTTTACATAAGCGATACGTGATATTTGTCTTTCTCTGTATTGCTTTATGTAATTTTCTACTTTCTGTTTTTTTGTTTTGTACTTTGATTCTTTTGGTGGGTTGCAGGTGCATGCCGTTAATTTTCAGATGTTTCCATTTGAATACGTTTTAAAACTGTAATGAATTTGTATGAACGACGTCACCATATGCCGAAACTTATCATATAACAAGTAAGTCCTATCCTCTGTTGCTGTCCCTTTCGACTACTTCCCTGACATTTACTGCTCACTAGACTATCTCACAATGGTTATGTTCTCCAACTCAATGTGGCTACTAGTGAAACAAAACATGGCAACTAAGTAATAGTCGATTTATTGTGCTACCAACTTAAAAAAATAAAAGTTCTTGGCCAAACATGCCGTTGGCGTAAATCCATTGCCCCCGTTAAGGTAACCCATTGTTAAGGAAATTACGAACGTCATTATGATAATGGGGTGGGGCCCCGTCTTGCTGGAACAAGAAATCACCAGAATGTTCTTTAATTATATACAAAAATATCATATATATGTACTGCGGCGAATGTGGAAACTAAGAGCATTACCTGTAACATCAAAACAAAACTATTTGAGATCCTCCTTCATATGATATCTAAACGAAAGCTTCATCATGTATTGTTTTTGTGTAATAAATCAGGAAAAGTGTTACCGGACCACCTACTCTGTCGTGGCAACCTTCCGGTCTTCCTTAGGATACATTCACCTAATTCATCCTCCTGGGGGTGCCTCAGGGGGGTCGAGGTGCTAAGTCTCCTCCGCAAGTTATCATCGAGCCATTGCCACCGTGAGTTCTGATTCATGCTTCTAAGCACCTCACCCTTTCCCATATTCCAGGCTTTCAGCCATCCAAAGAGAATGGAATTTCAATGCAATTGCATACTGACTAGCTTTAAAACATTTGACTATCATTTAAAGCCTACTGTATTACCATATTCCCCTTGCACCTACAAGGAAATTAGTAATAACATCATTTCTGCAAATGTTTATCTGGATTAACATAGAGTAGATGGAGAAATAAGCGTTAGTAAGAATAGTATGTACAAGAATGAGTAAAGAAAGTCACGTGAGTACAACACATCATACTTTTTTTTCCTGTCTCATTTCTATGTTCTCAATTTATGTATTATACCTAATTGATTTCTCTTCTCTTGGTCGTATATAGAAATGCTAAAGAAATACACCATACATCACTATGGTAATGTAAACACGTTTTACTATATGAACTTGGTGTAGTATTCCGGTTAATTCAAGGTGAATTTTCTTTCTTTCTTTTTTTTCCGAAGTAGTTTCTCAGTCCTTGGGACGAATTAAAGTACCTTTTTGCGATTCAGTTCCTGGAGCTTATTTACACATTTCTTTCGTATTCCATTCCAGTGCGATAGATTTCATGACTTATAGTCAAGGAAAGAAAGCAGTAAATTATATCATTTAAAATGGGCACAAAATTTAGTCTAGCGATAACCATTAAAAGCGTATAATTTTATGGTGGTTCTTCCAAACATTTCGTGAGTTTTATTGGTTTCATCCTAAAACCTCTAGAAAATATTTACTGCCTGTTAATAGTATAACTTGAAATGTCGAATTCTAGCTGATAGCCTTGAAATTCCTTTCTCCTTGTTCTTCGCCGCTCACCGAAGGTAATTCAGGATCTTCTTTTTCTAATTCCTCTTGGTCTTCAAATAATAGCGGTTCTACAATTCTATTTGCACGTTAGTTTAAATTTTTGTAAAGTAGCTTATAACGTGAGTTTCAGACTTATAACTGTATAATTTTTAAATAAAAGTATTTTATTATTTTCTCTACTACGCATACTAAGTAGAAGTATTGTATTCGACCCAAATTTCGATGTCATGATTTTACGGGAAATATGTTTTGAGGCCCCCTGAATAAAAGAAGCCAGTTTTAGAAAAGATCCGCACGAGCGTGCGCTCGTGTGTGTGTGTGTGTGTGTGTGTGTGTGTGTGTGTGTGTGTGTGTGTGTGTGTGTGTGTGTGTGTGTCTGTGAACAACATAACTCAAAACCAAGAAGTCGTTTAAAAACCAAAGTGAGTATTTAACGTTAATGTCTTTTAGGGATGTGGCATGAAAATTTTGAAGAAAATTCCTCCACTCTAAACTACATCGATTTCCCCAAAAATGGCTCTAACGATTTTGTTTATAATCTGATATGTTTGAGATATTTTATGGCGAATGAAGTGTATATTTTGAATTTTCTCACTGTAACCCATGTATTCCTGTTTACTCTTGATGACTTTTGCATAATTGGTAAATGTAAGAGGTAGATCAAAGCTTACTGTACAAAAAATGTAAATCTTGTTAAAACACAATTTACATCCAAATACATTTTCCATGGAGTGAACCATTTCGGAGATATTCATTGTTATTTTTGTGAGTTTTGCAATACTTGTACTTTTCTCAAATGGAAAGTTCTGTAAAGAGAAAGGAATTTCAAAGTCTTTATATAGCGACCAGTTTTAAAAGATTTGACTATGGCTCAAAGTCTATTGTTTTCCCACATTCCTCTTGCACCTACAAGAAAATTAGCAATAAGGTAATTTGAGTAAATGTTTATCTCAACTAAGACGAAGAAGATAGAGGTATAAGAATTTGTAAGAATGGTTAGTACACGAGTAGAGAAAGTCATGTGAGTGAAATACATAAGATCGTTTTGAATAAGTTGATACAAAGCGAGATGGCTCCGAGGTAACGTGTTAAGTTTGCATTCGGAAAGTGTTGGGTTGAAATCCCGTCGACCACGCACGCTGATCTTCGGTTTTCCATGGGTTACTCTGGTCAGTAGGCGAATTCTGGGCTGGTTTCTTACCTGCCACAATTTCCTTTCCCTCATTTCCCTTTCATTCCTATTAATTCACATAATTCAGCTGTGCTTCTACGTAGGCTTCTTGGCGTGAGGTGGTGCCGGACAGATGGCAAGGGTAGTTGCTTCATATCTGTAGCAGTGCTGAGGTTCAGGTCCACAAAAATGAGAGTAAAGAACAGTTAAACAGTTAGCAGGAATGAACACTCTATTATTGTTGTTGTTATTATTATTATTATTATTATTATTATTATTATTATTATTATTATTATTATTATTATTATTATTATTATTATTATTATTATTATTATTATTATTATTATTATTATTATTATTATTACTATTGTTATTATTATTATTACTATTACTATTATTGTTGTTAATGTTAATTTTTATCTATACCTTCCAAGATGCTACATACAACAGCAGGTTTACTGTTGACTATTTTTTGCTTGCAAATCAAAATTTGCTAGATATAGAAGTGTAACTACCTACATGCGGTTTGCAACATTGGCAAATATTACGCCGACAGGGTATGACAGAACAGTTACAGTATAACAGTACAATCAGGTCTGACCCAGACTTGGGGATGCGCCAGATGAAACTGGACTGGACGGCGTTCGACCTCCAGGGGCCGTCGCTATTGTAGGACTTTCTTCTTCAATCAAGTTGCAATGGTGAGGACCCCCGGCAGATCTTTTGATCTCTTGCCTGGCTTTCACCAGATGGAGGTCGACAACTTCACGAGAATCTTGTTCGCAGGGAATATATCAATTCAGCAACTCGCATGAATGGCTTTCCTTTAGGTTAGGATATCAACCTCCTCAGAAGAAACAGCGTTACCCTCCTTTATCAAATAGAACTTTGCAAATAGAACTTTACTCGCCATGTATGGGATATTCAGCTTTCAAGACTTCCGAGCAAGCATCTTTCTAACGTCACTTCAACAATAAAATGTTTAAGCATGAAAAGAAAGAAACAGAGAAAAAGTCGCTTCTTAGGACAAAATATGGGGTTTAACGCACGCTCTAATCGAAAGTGCCCCACTCTAATTGCTGACCTA
This sequence comes from Tenodera sinensis, assembly GCA_030765045.1. Lineage (NCBI taxonomy): Eukaryota > Metazoa > Arthropoda > Insecta > Mantodea > Mantidae > Tenodera > Tenodera sinensis. Next base: position 91,504,608 of record CM060961.1, on the reverse strand, counting down.
GGTGACCTCAAATGGGAATTCCTCTTAGGCTAGGTTGCCAGGATGAGGTTTTTACAAACAGGGTTTCTCTTAATTTGAAAGATAAGTTGGCAGTTCTCAGCTTTCCGAATCTCAAACTAATTTAATAATGTCCTCACTCTCTCTAACCCGAGCTAGAAGAGATGATAAGTTGACACTCAGGAGTTTTTCAAATGTTGCTCTTATTTTAATGGATCTTTACTTTCTCAACTAGGTATAGTAAGCAGGGGAAGTATTGCATTTGACCCACAAATTAGATGTCGAGATTTCACCGGAAATATATGTTTTGAGGCCTCCCGAATCCAAAAAAGAGCATTTTTAGAAAAGAGGGTCCATGTGTGTGTGTGTGTGTGTGTGTGTGTGTAAGTGTGTGTGTGTGTGTGTAAGTGTGTGTGTGTAAGTGTGTGTGTAAGTGTGTGTGTGTGTGTGTGTGTGTGTGTGTGTGTGTGTGTGTGTGTGTGTGTGTGTGTGTGTGTGTGTGTGTGTGAATTTTAACGTAATAGTTATCCCAAAGTAATAGAAATCCAAAGTCATAAAAAAGAAATTGAAAAAGTTAAATAAGTCTTAAAGCGAATGTAGATAGTTGCTGTTCCAAAGGTAAAAAGTCGCCGATATAACATGTTAAAGGCAGCATATAAATAGCAAATAAATAAAATATAAGGCTTCCCAAACCTAATAATTATACATCAAATCATTCTTTCGTTGCCCGCAACATATTTCTTCGGAGAATAAAATGAATACGTTGTCAAAAATAAACCGCGAAGAGCATGAGAGGTGTTTTGACTATTTAATATGCTCGTCCTGTCTTCCGAAAATGGCAACCTAAAGTCAATACCCAACGGTAAATGCTTTAACAAAATGCTCAAGAGCAAAATTGCTTGTGTTCAAATGTCATCGAGAGAAGACGCAGAAAAAACACTACTTTTATATGGAAATCGATCCTTGCATTTTTATTATTTATACTAATTTTGTTTATAAATCCAACTGTTGGAAAAGTAATGTATGATAGGTTCATGTTAAAATAAACAAGTCCAGTTGTCCTTCTATTTCATTTTACCTTCCTTTCAGTCCAGTCTTTCAGGGTTGGAAGTGTTGGTGAGTTAGCCCTGCAGGTGGGGAATTTTCGCACTGTAACTGCTGTTCTCAATGAATGGGTAGCCAGGCCTGCTGGCGGGAGAGGACAGTTGTCAAAACCCATGTGTCTAGTGGCTGCTTGGCGAGTCCTGGTGTCAAGACGAAGAATCTACAGCACGCGTTAGGGACCCTCACGTCCGTAGAACACACAATAGCCGAATAGGGTCAGCATGGAATACCCTTAGTACATACTCTACCTCTTCCTTTGCCAATGCAAAATAATTTTCCAACAATGCATTACTATGCGCATGCATAGGTATATATAGGTACATGAAACATTCTTTGCTTATTTACCTTTTATGTTTAAAGTGACTTGTGAGTCCAAATTAATTTAAATAGACTTAGAAAGTTCATCAATTCACATTTACAATTCTATTAGACTTATAACAACAGCCAGAGCTCAGTCTAAGCACATTTATTATAAACGTATATTGAGTATGCAATTGCTAACTCAATTTGTCTTAAAACTGTTAATCCAAATATGCTATATTACAAAAAGAATAAATTTAAACAACGAAAAGATCAGAGAAAAGTAATGTGAAGTACAATTTGCACTGTATTACCTATGTAATGTGGAATATCAAATAATAGCTTTTAACTGCCTCTATGGTCGAGTGCTCAACATTCTGGCTTCTCAGCTCAGAAATCTTAGGTTGTATTCCCGGCTGGGGTTGGGAATTTTTCTTTAATCAGAATAATTCCCTATCCCTCATAGAATTTGAAAGTATAAATTTGGAGGCGAAGTGACTGTGTTTAATTTTAAAACTGATAAAGATCAACCTTAAGAAATCCTACAGTTCAGCGACTTTCTCTCATCCTGAAGATGAATCTCGTGTAACTCTAAGCTCTGTGCAACCCGGGCTTATTTTAACGTCATTTCATCCACTTCATTCATCGACCGTTATGACTTAAGCGGTTAAACATACAAAACACATTAAATAAATTAAGTAGCAACCACATCACGAACACTTAAGTGACCGTGACGTCATCGAACAACCCAGAAAATGAAAGGTGCAAACATTACTTTCGCAAAAATCCCGTAATATAAATTCTAAATTGGATTTTAATCGCAAGTTGATCTTTTAGTTAACTATGTAATGTGCTTAAACAGATATGATTCAATTCAGTACCTTTTTCTAATGTTTAACTATCTAAGTAACTATCGAGCAGGATGGCTCAGGCGGTAACGTCTGTGGTCTGCATTCGGGAGGTGGCGGGTTCGATCCCCGTGGGCGACTTTCCTGCCTCAAGGATATTTTTTTTCGGCGTTTTCCCCGGGTCGCCAGGCGAATGCTGGGATGGATTATCATACCCTCGGAATTTCCGTCCTTCCATTTCGTTACATTAATCATTTCATTTCACCCTTCATCCCGTTAGTTTCTTTCAGGGTTGGAAGCGTCGGCGAGCGTCGCGACAGGGGGAACAGATGTGCTCTAGAAATCTCGTCCCGTGGATTGGGAGGCGAGCCTACTGGTTTTCGGATCCCCATGGGATGCTGCAAGCCCAAAGGGGGAGGGTAGCCGCTTTCCGAGTCCTGCGCCCCCCTTGGGAGTACGAACCCAAAGGGGTGGGAGAGGAAGCGAGCTGAGCCAGCCTCCGCCGGAGTGCTTCTAACTAGGAAAATTTAGAGACCCTGCCCTCCACTCTGTCACCCTTCGGATCCACTCACTTCATCCATCCTGCCGGGAGGTGCCCCGTCAAGAGCATAGGCACAAAAGATCGCTTTTCAGTCAGGGTGCTAAGTCCCTTTTTCGGAAATTGTCTTGGAGTCATAGTCATATCCGAATAACTCACCCTAACCGAGATTCGAACTTGGAACCTCTTAAGTGTGAGGGAGACACGCTACCACTACACCACAGAGTCGGGCTAATTTATTTCTTATCTGAATACATCATATAAATGATACTAGTACTACCAATATAGCTCTACATAACAACATAATTTTTGGTCTCTCTCTCACACACATACACTTAAATTGAATTTTAAAGAGTCATTTACTACGCAAAGAATGGGACTGGCTATTAAAAAGAGCCGGAGAACCAGAGATTTAGACATAAAACGAGAAAAGGTCAAATCTACTAGAATTCTAATTATCCATTTTGTTTAAAACAACACCAATGAACGCTAAATATACATGGTTAATGTGTTAGAATTATATATGTACGTTAACTTAGAACAGCGCTGTCCAACGCGGTGCCCTGATGTATTTTTCTGGCGTCCTTCATAAGCAAATTTTTACTCCGACGATTCCTAATATTAATTCACATTTCAAGCCAAAACTATTTCCTCAGAAATATATTTCCAGTACACACCCACGAAGTA
>CM060961.1:91471134-91498634 GCA_030765045.1 Tenodera sinensis | reverse complement strand
TAACAGAATGGTTAGTGTTAAACCGTTCATCAGCCATTACTTCAACATTTTTCGTAACTGAGAGTTTTACTTCATTCTTTTTTGTTTTTTAATTTAACAATTCACAGAAATGAACTTAAAAGAAAGTGAGAACTAATTTTTATATTCAAAATCACTGGAATTTCACATTTTTTTTCGCAAAATAAGGCAATTTCGCTTCAATCTACACTCATCAGTAAAATTCACTAAAACAATAATATTGATTTATTGATCAACATGACATAATTTGGAAAGATAATGGGAAATTGCTTTAATATAATGCCTGTCGCCTTTATCGTTAATGCGAAAAAAGAGTGCCCCTAGTTGCAGCGTTCCAATTTTTTTTTTTAATTTCAGGCTACACCACTGATGTTTAACTCTCACATGCGAACCACAGCTTGTTGCCAATTGCGATCGCAACTTGCGCTAATTCGCATTTAGGAGAGCGCGATTCTTTAGAGGGAATGCGCCAGTGTTTGTGGGATGGGCAGCCCTGGCTTTGCTCAGGTGCAAATAACAACAGTAAACACGAAGAAAACTAGTAAAGCACGTAGTAGTTACTAGTTAGAAGTTAAAATGGTGCCGCTTGGTCTGGGAAATAACCTCAGCTTCTCTGGCACGCACGAGGACAGTATTTATTAATGGGAGTTGCCGCTTCGTAGGCCCCTTGTGGAATTCGCCTGAAGGAAGGCGAACCGTAGTCTCGTTAACGGGCATCTGCTCTTCCCTGAACTTAACAGGACAGCCAAACATGGAGGCAATCAAGCACAGTTTTCACATTGGAAACTTGTCTCGCGTTCTGCACATTCGCAAATTTCTCGCACCTGTTGCGATACATCGCTTTTACTAGACAGAGAAGGTAATATGTGCATTAAAAGTTTCGTCTTTTTGTCGTGAATGCGGTAAAAGTAATGAAAGTACGTATGAGTAATTAAAGAAGTACTTTGGTGTTCACACCCATCATGTGTCAGCCCGTAAAAATTGACCTGGGGCCCAAATGACCCAGCTGTCGACGGGCCCTTAAACTCCACACTCCTCCTCCATCATGTGTGTCAAGGTCAAACAACAGTTGCCCATCTAATATGTAAACAAACCTGGAGTTGCAGGTAGGCCATCTCAAATTTCAAGAACGAAACTTCTTTGGATGTTACATTTTGAACAACACTGCCTGTTTGTTGCACTTTTGTTTTGTCTGACCTGAAACGATAGACCAAGCGCCACATAAACTAATAATTACCGCTATGTACACGTATTAACTAATAAGATTGAACCTTCCTACTATATAATTTTGATGGAAGGTAAAAGAAATAAACAATAACAAAGGACAGGGAAGCATCCTAATATAATTTCCACAGAAACATTTCTTCCTTCTTAACGGATGTTTGGATAATAATAATAATAATAATAATAATAATAATAATAATAATAATAATAATAATAATAATAATAATAATAATAATAATAATAATAATAATAATAATAATAATAATAATGATGATGATGATGATGATGATGATGGTGATGATGGTGATGGTGATGGTGATGGTGATGGTGATGGTGACGGTGACGGTGACGGTGACGGTGACGGTGACGGTGACGGTGACGGTGGTGGTGGTGGTGATGGTGATGATGATGATGATGATGATAATGATAATGATGATGATGATGATGATGATAATAATAATAATAATAATAATAATAATAATAATAATAATAATAATAATAATAATAATACTAATAATAATAATAATAATAATAATAATAATAATAATAATAATAATAATAATAATAATAACAATGGTCCACATTAATTCTTAAACTGCACTCGTATGTTTGTGCTCTCGTTTGTCACGTGAGAGATTATCAGATGTAAAAGAATTAATGTGACTTATTAAGGCTTAGATGGGTTAAACATGTTTTTAGAGATCTACAACTCAATTGAAGGGCATAACTACGCGATTTTGTTTAAATTGTCATGAATTTAGGTATTTTAAAACATCTCAGATATGTGGTACTCGGAAATCCCATTTTAAACGACACGCCTTAGGGTATCTTCACAAATTAAAACTAAACAAAATCTTTAGGAATTTAGTAGATTAAAATTAAAGTGACACAAAATAACGATTAGACCACATACATTTAGTTAGGTTAACAAAATGTAAATTGCACACTAATGTACATAATGCTAGGATATGTTGGTTATATTGGCATTACACTTAACAGGCAAGAGAAGAAGTGAGTATGTATAATCTGTCTCAAACTAGCACGACCATGTTGTAAATATATAGGATAGAAGAAAAAGACCAAGACATTGTAACGGAACGCTTTTAGGCCGCTGATGTGTGGAGGAAGTTCATGCGTGTTCACTTTTATTTTTAGTACCTGGACGACTGAGCTTCGCTCGGCTTTTTCTTTCTTTTCCTTAAAAATCGTGTTTTTTTTTGGGGGGGGGGGGCGGGGAGAAGATACTTATTTAGATAAACTTGAAAAGCAAAATGTTAACTAAATATAAATTTTCATCCTAATTGTTGGAACCGTTTCCGTGACGAGACCTTTAATATCCTGGCTTGTTTGTTGAAATTGGCCCATCAACAGAGAAATTATAGCCAAAATAAGGTTTCGAATAATTGTGACTGTTACTTGTAGACTAATATAGCTAGGTCAACTTTCTTTAGGTTTTCTGTAAGTTCTTGATAAAACCTTTAATATCCTCGCCTGTTTGTTGAAATTGGCCCATTAATACGAAATTATGGCCAAAATAAGGTTTGGAGTAATTGTGACTGTTACGCGTAAAATTGCATTTTTCAGGAATGACACCTATATAGATAAACTTAATAAGGAAAACCCTGTCTGCATAAAAAATTTGATAGAAATAGTTAGAGCCATTTCCAAGTTGCGCTGAATATATATACAAGAATTATTGTTCGTTTAAATTATAAGATTCGCACAATAACCGCTTCTAACTTGTGCAGCACTGTAAACACTGCATCTAATCACTACCTACGTAAATGGATTTATGGAGGAAAACGTCAGCCGGCCTCTTTAGTGGGTGGTAGCGTGTCTGGTCCTGAGTTCGAATCTCGGTGAGGGTGAGTTATCCGGATAAGGTTTTTTCCGAGGTTTTTCATTATCCTGAGAAGACAAACATCGGGTAACTTTAAACTCTATGGACCATTGGCTCATTTGAACCTCATTTCACCAATTTCATTTCATCCTTCGCCTACCACAGAGATATAATGAAACTGAAGAAAGGCGTTGTTATACACTATTAACTTATTGTTAAATAATATGTAGCCTAGCTTTGTACTACTAATGAAATACACACATAATAAAGTGCAGTGTTATACTCTGAATATTCGCAAGATTAATGCTGATACAAAATTAATGTTATTGTTCATCCTGCAGAGTCGCTTCTAATATTTAACATTATATTACCCATTCATCTTAAGCAGAACGTCATAGCTATAACTTGCTTGAAATCGATAGCAATTTAAGAGTATTTCACACGAAGGAGGTGGTAAAATGAGAATCTTTTATACTCTGTTCATCTAGAGATTAGAGGAGACGTAAACAAAGCCACGTGCGTTTTGACCACAGCGCGCCCTCTTGACGCTTTCGCTATGTAAATAGTCCCTTGAAGAAATACTGTTACTAAGGTCTGAAATGTCACTTAATGTTTGCTAAAGCATGAACTAAGTGTACTAAGCATAGCTAAAGTGTAAGAATACGCACTTACGTGAATCTGTAACCAGCCTAATTCATTCTGCGCGCGCATTATTCAGTATGACAGTAACATGGCGAAACAAGTGAGTGCTGTAAAACATAAGCGCGGCAAAGCGTTGCGAAGTGGTGAAAAGACAATAATATTGAACGTGTTTAACAAGTTCTGCGAGAAATATCCCGAACTTGCTATCGAAGACGTGATAAAATTAACATCCGAGTTTACCGGTGTGTAAGTTACAAGTATTTACAGCACACGCAAAGAGAAATCATCAGTTGGTGAAGATCCCAGCCAAAAGCTTCCACGTGCCAGATAAATGGTGGATGTAGTTTGCAACGAATTTGTGAGTGTGAGATATGCAATCCGTCGAAAAGTTCGTCAGTCAATGAATCCCCACCTTAAACAAAGTGCTGTTGGCAGTTAACTCTGAACCCGATCTTCCAGATTTAAAACTAACCTCCCTCCACAAGCTGCTTCTGGAGATTGGTTTCGAGATTGTGAGCAGAAAATGAAAAAGTGTTATTGTGGACAGAGATGACGTAAGTAGCAGTTAATTTCCATGTGCTACATGTTATTTGAATCAAGTAAATATATCCTTTTAGTAGTGTAAAATGCATATTATAACTACGCGTAGCGGTAGGTAACTGTGTTGCGTCATTGTGAAAGCACGTGGCCGCGGAGTGATACAAACCGGTGCTTTGTTTATATCTCCTCTAATCTCTTGATGAACAGAGTATAGGTTTGTTTCCTAAATGTATGAGGTATAACAAGGTTGGTAGTGGCCCGTCACGGCTGGAACGGAAATCTTCCACAGAAGCTTAAACGCTCACTACTCGGAAGAATATAGTTGGACAACAAATACGGATGGATAAAACAGCAAAAGCTGCACCTCCTTGGACGGGACATTCTAATAATAGGTATTTCAGGAATTTTATTGTAGGAGAGAGAAAAGGAGGAAAAAAGGCTGGATTCACAGTATGAACCGGAAAAGAGATCAGTATGGTGAGTTTATCATCCCTGTGGCAGCTGTCTTGTTACAGATTTGCGAGCAGACCCTAGGAAAGTTTTTCAACGATGTAACTGGATGTGATAGTTGGGGTCTGCAACATCATAAAATTATTTATAACTTTACACAGTGAATATTAGTAATTCGTCAGATGCCTGGCTTCCGTTTATGTGTGTATGTGAGAAGGAGTATCAGTTGAGGAAGCCGAATGCATAGGGCGTTTACAAAGGCTACTAGTCACCAGTGGAAGCTTCCGAGAGAGTCGTGTAGCAGGCGCCCTTCTCGGTAGGAGCAACAGCCTACCGCTTGCGATCGGGCGAGAGTGCCTTTGCCCATTAAATAACACGACTCCGATCCTCGCGGACATTTTCTGCTTCATTCCGTTCCGATCGTGACGCACCAGTGTGCGTCAACCTTTAGCATCTGGATTTATGGAAGATATTTTGTATCTCTGCTGGGACGCCCCCGGGAGGAAATGGTGAGGAGAGAGATGACAGAGGGTACTCAAACCTAGGAGACACGACACAAATGTCAGAATCCCTACAGTGTTAAGATTGCCAGCTCATACAACCAGCTCTCCTCCCGCCTGCTGGCTTGCACGTCCCACTGGGAGTCCAGACTTGGAGACCGTCCTCGATCCAGAGGAGGGTGGTTTGCATAGAGCATCCGGTTTCTCTGCCATGCAACGCTGATGCGCCTACAACACTTACAACCCTGAAACAGCAAAGCAGAATGAACGTAAAGTTAAAGTGAGATGAAATAGACGGCCAGGAAATTTGTGGGATGTAATTAAATTCCCAGCGTTCACCTAGTGACTCACGGAAACCCCCGATAAAGAGCCCATGGTTTACGAAAGTTGGCCGCGGGGATCGAACCACGATAGTAGAGAGAAGATGAGCTTTCTGGCTCAATTTGCATAAATATCCCATTAATCAAATCCTGTCACGCCCCCCCCTCCCCCTCCCCCCTCACCCCTCCACCCCCACATGTGGGAATTTCCAAAAAGGTATGAGCTTTCTGGCTCACTTAGCATAATTTCCCCATTAATAATCCGCCCCCTCACACTCCTCTCCCTCCCCCCCCCCCTTAAGTGACATGGGTATTTCTTTGGACACGTGGGAATTCCGAAAACAGAGAGGGTGGATGGTCTGTCGCGCTCAGGATGACAAAGGAAGGATAATTAATGACCCCTGTCCCCCCTGACCCTCCTATTCTAGTGTCTGCATGTGTTTTCGAAAGAAGAACGTGAGGGTAAGAAACCCTACAATGAATGGCCCCTTTCAGATCTTGATATATTTATGTGACAGTTGGAAATGTTTCCCTCGGACAGTTTTTGAAAAGAACAAGATTCAACTTGCAACGGTGAGCATAGAGGATGACAAAGGAAGGGTAATTAATGACCCCAGTCCCCCTGACACTCCTATTCTAGTGTCTGCATGTGTTTTCGAATGTGTCAGTTGGAAATGTTCCCCTCTGACAGTTTGAAAAGAACAAGCTTCATTTTGGAACGGCGAGCATAGAGGATGACAAAGGAAGGGTAATTAATGTCACCCTGACCCTCCTATTCTAGTGTCTGCATGTGTTTTCGAAAGAAGAACGTGAGGGTAAGAAACCCTACAATGAATGGCCCCTTTCAGATCTTGATATATTTATGTGACAGTTGGAAATGTTCCCCTCTGACAGTTTTGAAAAGAACAAGGCTTCATCTTGCAAGGGGGCGAGCATAGACATCCCCATTTTATTGTCTGAACAGGCTTAGTGTTTTTCTCTTAACAAAGCAGCCAAAGATCACCACCTGCAGGAAGAAACCTTTTCAATAGCGAAAGAATACTTCTGTATTGACGCGTGGACCACCCATGTGATCCCCCACTGCGAGGGTTTCCCTGCCTTCCCATTGTGTTGAATGGTCGTCCAACCCCTCCAACACTTCAATGCGTTCCCATACAGTGGGGACAAAAGGAAACCTGTAACATAACTCTTAGCAGAAAACAAACTTGCAGTTCGACATAACGAAACTTTTACTGATCAAAATCTACCCCCCCCCCCACACACGCATTCTTCCGAAGAAAAACCTATTCTCACTGAAATTTTCGGACCGCACACATCTTTGACTTTGCACTAGCCATTAAGCGGAAGGGTAATGAGGCTTTTACATTCACAAGGCTTTATCGGTCCACTTTTCCTGTGTCATGTTTTCTAGTTTTTTGTTCTTTATTTATCTATTTGTTTATTTTGGATTCCTTATGGACTTCAATGATGTCCCGCACAATCAACGCAAGCACTATCTCACGATCTTTTACGCTCATAGAGTTCTCTCTACACACGTTTCTTACTGTGACATGTTTGTTTGCATTCTGTTAATCCTCATGGAAATACTGGCTTATACTCGCATTTAATTTCAGTATTATTTTATAAATAACGTTATTTTATACTTGCAACATTCATTTTGTGTATAGTATCATGTTCGACGATCAGAGAGGCTGTTTCTCGTTTCTTTCAAGCAAATTTAAGCTTTGACAACATGTTACTTAAGCTGAAAATATTGTCTCGTCTGTTACCCTCACGCAACTTTCTCTACTCTTGCCCTAACAATTAATACAAAATGTTATTTGCACTAACATCTTCGTGTTAGCTGAGATAAACGTTTTCACAAATTATCTCACTGCTTATTTCCTTTTATGTGCAAGGGGGGATATTAGAGTAAGGAAGGCTTTGTGTACTGATCAAAAGCTACACGCATTTCTACTGAAAAAACATTCCCAAGGGAATTTTTTGGTCCATCCACATCTCTTGACTTCGCATTTGTTTATGTTCCCAAAACTCAACTAAAATCATGGAAATATCTCCAAAAAATCCTACAGGCACACACACATACTCACACGTAAACACACACACACACACATACACCCCGCACACATGCACACAAATACACATGCACACCTACACACATGAATGCACAACCACACACACACACACACACACACACACACACACACACACACACAAACAGACATACATACGCGCAAACACACGCACAAAACCGCATAAGCTTCATTTATAAGTTCCTTAAATTAAGGACTTTATGTTAGCCAATGCATCACTTTTCACAAGGATACTCTACTCAGTTTTCTTTGTGAAATATCCGGGGTGTTTAAGAGGACACTTATTTATACATTTATTTTCTTGTTTATAGTATCTTACGAGATTACTACGCTTGTTTAATCCTAGCAAGTAATATTTTTTAAATCGCACCAAAGAATAACGATACCACAATGCAGGAACAGTAAGCACCCGAGGAACGTAGCTGAATCATTGAACCATCAGCAATACAGGTTTCAAAGTAATGGGCAAATTTCAAACACTAAGTAATATCTCGCCTTATTATTAGTTTCTTTATTGACAAATTCGAGAGTTCTGGTCAAAGTAATTACTGCAATAACACATGTTAACATATATAATAACCCCTTTCAATGATACAGAAAATTCTTTTGACTTCATTTCTACATAAACACAAATATTAAAAATCTGATGTGTTACACTCACGTGACTTCTACCCTCTTGTACTTCCCATTCTTACAAAATCTTATTCCTATATCTTCTTCGTGTTAGTTGAGATAAACATTTGTACAAATTATCTTATTGCTTATTTCCTTGCAGGTGCAAGGAGAATGTTAGAATACTGCAGGCTTTTCTGCCATAGTCTAATGTTTAAAAGCTTTGAGATTCTGTTGTCTTTGCACACTTAAGATATAAAAAATGAACAACAATGATCCATTTCACGAAAGTTCTAAGTTTTTCCGAAACTCACACACATAACAAGGAATATCTCCGAAATGATTCACACTACAAGAAAATTTATTCAGTCAAAAATTGTGTATTTTAGCAAGATCTATATTCTCTATAGTATGATTTGGTCCATCTCTAACGGTTTACCAGTTATGCAAAAGTCGCCCAGAATAAATACGACTACAGGGGCTATAGCCAGAAAATTCAAGATATACATTTCATTTATCAAAAAAATATCTCAAACATATGACATTTTAATCAAATCGTTAGAGCAATTTCCAAGAAAGTCAAAATTTTCGAAAAATGTTCCAGGTAAAGGGTAGTTAAGGGGGATATTTTCTTTTCAAATTCTTCGTGGCGCATCCTTGAAAGACATTAAACTTAAAAACTGACTTTGGTTTAACCGAATTTTCGTTCTGAGTTATGCTGAGCACAGACTGACACACACACACACACACACACACACACACACATGCCTACACATACACACACACATTTTTAGCAAACACACCTACACTCACACACACATTTAGACATGCACACACACGCACACATACACACACGAGCATACACACACATACACACACTCACACACGCGCAGACACCCCCACTTACACACATACACTCACACACATGCACCCAAGCACACACATACACGCACCTTTTTGTAAACCTGCTTTTTTGGATTCAGGGGCCTCGAACATATATTTCCCGTGAAATCTTGACTTCGAATTTTTGGGTGGAGTACGATACTTCCCCCATTGACCAGTAGAGAAAGTAAAAATAGAGGTTGCGACAACTGAGCATAAAAAATACACAACGCTAGTTTCATTTCAATATATGAAACTCCTGATATTATTCTTTGTTATCAAATGATTAAAAATTGAAGAGACAGAATAATGAAAATTTCATTCATCTTACCCTTGCTATTGAATAAAGTTAGTGAATGAGACCTGATGCTCTGAAAGTATTTATTTTTTCTCAAGTAGTAATAGATAAGGGGTTAATAAAATCTCAACAGGAACTTTTTGTCACTAGATGTAAGTTTATTTAATAAGTTTGCCAGTTTATAGCAGGTTTGTATAAAACAATTGTACTATTAAATCTTACAATCCAGAGGCTTTTAAGGGGAGAATATGTTTGGAAACAACACAAAGAATAAGTGAAAACTGCGCACCAATATTCATTACAACACCAAACCAAAACGGAAAAAGGAGGGGCTTGTAGACAGAATACAAGACGAGCTCTATGGTGTTAAAGGAAATTAAAGGCGCAAAACTCCTTATGTGACTTAATCTCTGGGAATGGCTGATGGTAGCATGGAGATGGGAACAATAACAATGATAATGAATAGGAATCCCGCCAGCCTATATTTTAAACATTTTGTTCGGTGTTATTCATCTTTAATTTTTTATTTAAGCATAACATTTCTTGTCATTTCTTACTGAACCTTCAGCATTCAGTTCATTGAATAAGAAAGAGAATAAAGACACCTTTCAGATGTTCATACATTCATTTTAAATTACATTAAAGGATGGCATTGTCACTTTCATTATAAAACAAGCTATTATGTATATCATTTCACAGTATCCAAATATTGGAAAGAAAGCTAACTTCTTAGTTTAGCCAATGGAAACAAAGTTCGGCGGGGTGGGGGTAGCTGTTTCTACTGCACAGCTGCACAGGTGTGGTGGGGGAAAGCATTCTAACCTATAAAAGGGTACACCGGCCGCAGGAGTGATTGCAGTTCTAGAGGGCGAAACATCAGCTGGCATTTACACATCACTGCAACAATAACATACATTCCATAATGGCAGGTAAGCCCATTTTATTATACTTTAAAGAAACATTTTGGTGTCTTTCTACGAGTGAAAGTCATTAAATAGGAACAAAATACGCAGAAAAAAGTTTTTATATGTTAAATGGCATGTATTTCCTTACAATGGACTTGAAATTATCAGCTCATCATTCATTGCCTTTACACATTGAAAGATTAAGTCAAAGTGGAAATCCGAACTAACGATGAAATTGCCAAATGTAGGAAAACACGATAACTTTTTTTCCCACTATTCATTAAATGTTTTCTTTTGTTGTTATTTTTATTATTATTCTTTTATTCTTTTGTAGGAAACATCGACAGGGCAAATGAATCTAACACGAGCATCAATGGCTCGCCCCCTGGACGTTGCACAACACGACTTGACAAAGTTACAACAGTTAGGCCCAATAAATGCAGTTGTGATAGTTGTAAAAATATTTCATCACTGAAAAGTCTAATGGGGGAAATTCAAGGTAAGAATTATTAAATATGGAAATGCTAGTTTATATTGTTCCTTATTTGTCTCATTGTAGGAATTCCATCGTAAGCAATTTTTGTGTACATTCTGTCTTCCAGCGTTAGCATTACAGCTCCAAACCATATGTTCAATCGAAATATCATATATGATATTTTGTTTTTCATCATTCATCTGACTTATAATATCCCTTTTAATACTCTCTTCTTCATATCAAAGTGACTTAACTCAAATAATCTGTCTCTAAGCCAAAAACATTTTCTTTTATACCTGAATTAAATATAGTCTTTTATTCAATCTTTAATAAATGTTCACTTGCTGAATATGAATATCCACTTCAAATATTATAACACCATTAATTAATTTTATTGTTTCATCTTACTTCAGGCCCATATGAACCAATGGACCTTTCATTGAATCGCCAGCCTAAGGAGCAGCACACCATGAGACCTTCACAAACAGCTTTACACAGAGAATCAGCGCAAAAGAGGGAATTATACCATAAATCACTTTGCGATTGCAAGATCGCTAATCAAGCTGGGAAGAGCACATCTTCTTCAATATCGCAGAGTAATAAGCAGCCGCATGAAAACATCCATCAGATTACAGATGAACAATTATATCAACAACGCAAGTACAGCTGGGAACCTTCAAATAAAAGATGTCATACTCATACAAGGGAGCAATTCAACAGTCCCAAGCAAAGAACTCAACAAAACTTAAAGGAATTGATCGAAAACAAGACAAGGATATGTATTCATACCGGTGAAACTATGAAATGTGATACTTTGAAAATTGCCATAGAACTTATTTTATAATTCAATAAGATTTCTTAGAACAGATAACCAGCTCTTATAGAGATACGTTATTGACTTTGGCAGGGACTCTAGGTCATATCTAACGTCAGTAACAATCATTCATCATGTAATTCATGCTTAGGATGCAGAGTCGCAGTTATCAGAAGTAACAGGTATTCTATTTTATTCCAAGGGCGGAAAAACAGCGTGATAGACAGAGAGAGAGAGAGAGAGAGAGAGAGAGAGAGAGAGACTGACTGTTATGTGCAGGTGTTTTACCCATATTTATGAATTCTGAATAATATCCACAGGCATTTAGACTGAAGCAGTATCTACTTATATTGTGAAATCATCAATTATGTTGAAATGTAAAAACGATTTTGATTCATTTAATAAAATTTATGAAGAGAAATATCAGCGTTATCATTTAACCTGTCGTAACCTATCCTAGCCTAGCAAGCCTACCCTATCCAAATTTAGCCTATCTTAACTAGGAATGCATGCAGGAATAACATAATGTATGATATAAATTAACAAAAGAACATAATTACAATCAGATAATTTTATTTAACTTATAAAGATGAATACACTACCATTACCATTCAGAAAGCAAGCATATACTATTGAAAGACAATACATATATATTCATTTCATTTCTTAATCATTCAATGATGCCAGTCGATTTCAGTTCATTGATAATTCCTTGAATTTCCTTATAGTGATTCTGTCCGGTCGATTCTTGTGACATGATTAATAATCTTAAACGTTTTACTAATTCATTTGGATCGAACCAAGGATATTCCAGACGAAAAGCAGCATTTGATGAAGGAGCATCTTGCATGTTATTGGATACTTGGAGATTATTACTTTCTTCCAATGATGTCATGTTTCCAGATGTTTTTACAAGGACGCTTAGCGTTGATTTTCCATCTTCATTATTAGATGATTCATCAATTCCAGATTTTTCACTCTCTTGCAATGGAAATGCCCCTGATTCAGAATTAGCTATATTGTTCACAGGACCATTAGAAACCTCTTTCTTGCATATTTTATTATGGCGTTGAAGCCTACTCGTTGTCCTATTCTTTAAAGTCTGCCCACACTCACAGCATTTGAGGAAACGATCCTTTCCAAGACTAATATATGAAAAATTAAGTCTTGCGTATTTTGAGCAATACAACCTTTTTCTGTGATCACTCATTGTGAAAATGCAACTGAAGCTGACAATAACCGTTTAAGCAAAAGTTAGAGATGCTCGATATTTTATACATTGATTGTTCATATGTCAAATATAAACTCGCAACAATGCAAAACAATTTAGTGTAGGCAGACACCCTAAGTAACCACAGGTGAGCAGATGAGGTGACCATGGGTGACCAGATGAGATGACCATGGGTGACCAAGGGTGACCAAGGGTGACCATGGGTGACCAAGGGTGACCAAGGGTGACCAGATTAGGTGACCATGGGTGACCAGATGAGGTGACCATGGGTGACCAGATGAGATGACCATGGGTGACCAAGGGTGACCATGGGTGACCAAGGGTGACCAGATTAGGTGACCATGGGTGACCAGATGAGGTGACCATGGGTGACCAGATGAGATGACCATGGGTGACCAAGGGTGACCAAGGGTGACCATGGGTGACCAAGGGTGACCAAGGGTGACCAGATTAGGTGACCATGGGTGACCAAGGGTGACCATGGGTGACCAGATGAGGTGACCAGGGTGACCATGGGGTGACCATGGGGTGACCAAGGGTGACCAGGGGGACCAGGGGTGACCATGGGTGACCAAGGGTGACCAAGGGTGACCAGATGAGGTGACCATGGGTGACCATGGGTGACCAGCTGAGGTGACCATGGGTGACCAGCTGAGGTGACCATGGGTGACCAGATTAGGTGACCAAATAGGTGGCCCGTGACCCAAGCATGTACGTGAGCAAAATAAGTGCAAGCTAATGTGAGACTATCAAACATTCAAGATATATAACCTAAACCTAACCTAAGCTAACATAATGTTACCTGAACCTGTTTGCTTGAATCTACACACTGTAACTATTTTTAATTGAGGATTTCATTCTGGTTGCACCAACAAATATAACATTACCTAAGCTGAATTCTTCTATTTCAAACTTTTATTCTCGTAGCACATGCACTAAGTCATCCCATCCCATAAAAATATTCAATTTCCGTATAACATAGCCTAATCTACTCTTAATGTGTTTCATGTCACTTAAGACACGATTCAACATTCAGAGAACAATGTCTCAGGTCGATTCTATAGACACAGTTAACAAATCTTTTCTGGAAAGTAATGTTATTCCACTATTCTTCCACACATCACCCATACAGGTTATTCACACCAATCAGATAAACATATATCCTACCCTCACCTAACTCTAATCTAAATTCAAGCAAACTATTAAGAGAATGCTATTGTATTGTAGATGCTCTAATGAAGTCAATGTGATCTTTTCCTCTCATATATAAGTATTCAATACTCCGAACATCAAACCTGGCTTAATATCAATTAATATAATATTAAGCCAGGTTTGATGTTCGGAGTATTGAATACTTATATATGAGAGGAAAAGATCACATTGACTTCATTAGAGCATCTACAATACAATAGCATTCTCTTAATAGTTTGCTTGAATTTAGATTAGAGTTAGGTGAGGGTAGGATATATGTTTATCTGATTGGTGTGAATAACCTGTATGGGTGATGTGTGGAAGAATAGTGGAATAACATTACTTTCCAGAAAAGATTTGTTAACTGTGTCTATAGAATCGACCTGAGACATTGTTCTCTGAATGTTGAATCGTGTCTTAAGTGACATGAAACACATTAAGAGTAGATTAGGCTATGTTATACGGAAATTGAATATTTTTATGGGATGGGATGACTTAGTGCATGTGCTACGAGAATAAAAGTTTGAAATAGAAGAATTCAGCTTAGGTAATGTTATATTTGTTGGTGCAACCAGAATGAAATCCTCAATTAAAAATAGTTACAGTGTGTAGATTCAAGCAAACAGGTTCAGGTAACATTATGTTAGCTTAGGTTAGGTTTAGGTTATATATCTTGAATGTTTGATAGTCTCACATTAGCTTGCACTTATTTTGCTCACGTACATGCTTGGGTCACGGGCCACCTATTTGGTCACCTAATCTGGTCACCCATGGTCACCTCAGCTGGTCACCCATGGTCACCTCAGCTGGTCACCCATGGTCACCCATGGTCACCTCATCTGGTCACCCTTGGTCACCCTTGGTCACCCATGGTCACCCCTGGTCCCCCTGGTCACCCTTGGTCACCCCATGGTCACCCCATGGTCACCCTGGTCACCTCATCTGGTCACCCATGGTCACCCTTGGTCACCCATGGTCACCTAATCTGGTCACCCTTGGTCACCCTTGGTCACCCATGGTCACCCTTGGTCACCCTTGGTCACCCATGGTCATCTCATCTGGTCACCCATGGTCACCTCATCTGGTCACCCATGGTCACCTAATCTGGTCACCCTTGGTCACCCATGGTCACCCTTGGTCACCCATGGTCATCTCATCTGGTCACCCATGGTCACCTCATCTGGTCACCCATGGTCACCTAATCTGGTCACCCTTGGTCACCCTTGGTCACCCATGGTCACCCTTGGTCACCCTTGGTCACCCATGGTCATCTCATCTGGTCACCCATGGTCACCTCATCTGCTCACCTGTGGTTACTTAGGGTGTCTGCCTACACTAAATTGTTTTGCATTGTTGCGAGTTTATATTTGACATATGAACAATCAATGTATAAAATATCGAGCATCTCTAACTTTTGCTTAAACGGTTATTGTCAGCTTCAGTTGCATTTTCACAATGAGTGATCACAGAAAAAGGTTGTATTGCTCAAAATACGCAAGACTTAATTTTTCATATATTAGTCTTGGAAAGGATCGTTTCCTCAAATGCTGTGAGTGTGGGCAGACTTTAAAGAATAGGACAACGAGTAGGCTTCAACGCCATAATAAAATATGCAAGAAAGAGGTTTCTAATGGTCCTGTGAACAATATAGCTAATTCTGAATCAGGGGCATTTCCATTGCAAGAGAGTGAAAAATCTGGAATTGATGAATCATCTAATAATGAAGATGGAAAATCAACGCTAAGCGTCCTTGTAAAAACATCTGGAAACATGACATCATTGGAAGAAAGTAATAATCTCCAAGTATCCAATAACATGCAAGATGCTCCTTCATCAAATGCTGCTTTTCGTCTGGAATATCCTTGGTTCGATCCAAATGAATTAGTAAAACGTTTAAGATTATTAATCATGTCACAAGAATCGACCGGACAGAATCACTATAAGGAAATTCAAGGAATTATCAATGAACTGAAATCGACTGGCATCATTGAATGATTAAGAAATGAAATGAATATATATGTATTGTCTTTCAATAGTATATGCTTGCTTTCTGAATGGTAATGGTAGTGTATTCATCTTTATAAGTTAAATAAAATTATCTGATTGTAATTATGTTCTTTTGTTAATTTATATCATACATTATGTTATTCCTGCATGCATTCCTAGTTAAGATAGGCTAAATTTGGATAGGGTAGGCTTGCTAGGCTAGGATAGGTTACGACAGGTTAAATGATAACGCTGATATTTCTCTTCATAAATTTTATTAAATGAATCAAAATCGTTTTTACATTTCAACATAATTGATGATTTCACAATATAAGTAGATACTGCTTCAGTCTAAATGCCTGTGGATATTATTCAGAATTCATAAATATGGGTAAAACACCTGCACATAACAGTCAGTCTCTCTCTCTCTCTCTCTCTCTCTCTCTCTCTGTCTATCACGCTGTTTTTCCGCCCTTGGAATAAAATAGAATACCTGTTACTTCTGATAACTGCGACTCTGCATCCTAAGCATGAATTACATGATGAATGATTGTTACTGACGTTAGATATGACCTAGAGTCCCTGCCAAAGTCAATAACGTATCTCTATAAGAGCTGGTTATCTGTTCTAAGAAATCTTATTGAATTATAAAATAAGTTCTATGGCAATTTTCAAAGTATCACATTTCATAGTTTCACCGGTATGAATACATATCCTTGTCTTGTTTTCGATCAATTCCTTTAAGTTTTGTTGAGTTCTTTGCTTGGGACTGTTGAATTGCTCCCTTGTATGAGTATGACATCTTTTATTTGAAGGTTCCCAGCTGTACTTGCGTTGTTGATATAATTGTTCATCTGTAATCTGATGGATGTTTTCATGCGGCTGCTTATTACTCTGCGATATTGAAGAAGATGTGCTCTTCCCAGCTTGATTAGCGATCTTGCAATCGCAAAGTGATTTATGGTATAATTCCCTCTTTTGCGCTGATTCTCTGTGTAAAGCTGTTTGTGAAGGTCTCATGGTGTGCTGCTCCTTAGGCTGGCGATTCAATGAAAGGTCCATTGGTTCATATGGGCCTGAAGTAAGATGAAACAATAAAATTAATTAATGGTGTTATAATATTTGAAGTGGATATTCATATTCAGCAAGTGAACATTTATTAAAGATTGAATAAAAGACTATATTTAATTCAGGTATAAAAGAAAATGTTTTTGGCTTAGAGACAGATTATTTGAGTTAAGTCACTTTGATATGAAGAAGAGAGTATTAAAAGGGATATTATAAGTCAGATGAATGATGAAAAACAAAATATCATATATGATATTTCGATTGAACATATGGTTTGGAGCTGTAATGCTAACGCTGGAAGACAGAATGTACACAAAAATTGCTTACGATGGAATTCCTACAATGAGACAAATAAGGAACAATATAAACTAGCATTTCCATATTTAATAATTCTTACCTTGAATTTCCCCCATTAGACTTTTCAGTGATGAAATATTTTTACAACTATCACAACTGCATTTATTGGGCCTAACTGTTGTAACTTTGTCAAGTCGTGTTGTGCAACGTCCAGGGGGCGAGCCATTGATGCTCGTGTTAGATTCATTTGCCCTGTCGATGTTTCCTACAAAAGAATAAAAGAATAATAATAAAAATAACAACAAAAGAAAACATTTAATGAATAGTGGGAAAAAAAGTTATCGTGTTTTCCTACATTTGGCAATTTCATCGTTAGTTCGGATTTCCACTTTGACTTAATCTTTCAATGTGTAAAGGCAATGAATGATGAGCTGATAATTTCAAGTCCATTGTAAGGAAATACATGCCATTTAACATATAAAAACTTTTTTCTGCGTATTTTGTTCCTATTTAATGACTTTCACTCGTAGAAAGACACCAAAATGTTTCTTTAAAGTATAATAAAATGGGCTTACCTGCCATTATGGAATGTATGTTATTGTTGCAGTGATGTGTAAATGCCAGCTGATGTTTCGCCCTCTAGAACTGCAATCACTCCTGCGGCCGGTGTACCCTTTTATAGGTTAGAATGCTTTCCCCCACCACACCTGTGCAGCTGTGCAGTAGAAACAGCTACCCCCACCCCGCCGAACTTTGTTTCCATTGGCTAAACTAAGAAGTTAGCTTTCTTTCCAATATTTGGATACTGTGAAATGATATACATAATAGCTTGTTTTATAATGAAAGTGACAATGCCATCCTTTAATGTAATTTAAAATGAATGTATGAACATCTGAAAGGTGTCTTTATTCTCTTTCTTATTCAATGAACTGAATGCTGAAGGTTCAGTAAGAAATGACAAGAAATGTTATGCTTAAATAAAAAATTAAAGATGAATAACACCGAACAAAATGTTTAAAATATAGGCTGGCGGGATTCCTATTCATTATCATTGTTATTGTTCCCATCTCCATGCTACCATCAGCCATTCCCAGAGATTAAGTCACATAAGGAGTTTTGCGCCTTTAATTTCCTTTAACACCATAGAGCTCGTCTTGTATTCTGTCTACAAGCCCCTCCTTTTTCCGTTTTGGTTTGGTGTTGTAATGAATATTGGTGCGCAGTTTTCACTTATTCTTTGTGTTGTTTCCAAACATATTCTCCCCTTAAAAGCCTCTGGATTGTAAGATTTAATAGTACAATTGTTTTATACAAACCTGCTATAAACTGGCAAACTTATTAAATAAACTTACATCTAGTGACAAAAAGTTCCTGTTGAGATTTTATTAACCCCTTATCTATTACTACTTGAGAAAAAATAAATACTTTCAGAGCATCAGGTCTCATTCACTAACTTTATTCAATAGCAAGGGTAAGATGAATGAAATTTTCATTATTCTGTCTCTTCAATTTTTAATCATTTGATAACAAAGAATAATATCAGGAGTTTCATATATTGAAATGAAACTAGCGTTGTGTATTTTTTATGCTCAGTTGTCGCAACCTCTATTTTTACTTTCTCTACTGGTCAATGGGGGAAGTATCGTACTCCACCCAAAAATTCGAAGTCAAGATTTCACGGGAAATATATGTTCGAGGCCCCTGAATCCAAAAAAGCAGGTTTACAAAAAGGTGCGTGTATGTGTGTGCTTGGGTGCATGTGTGTGAGTGTATGTGTGTAAGTGGGGGTGTCTGCGCGTGTGTGAGTGTGTGTATGTGTGTGTATGCTCGTGTGTGTATGTGTGCGTGTGTGTGCATGTCTAAATGTGTGTGTGAGTGTAGGTGTGTTTGCTAAAAATGTGTGTGTGTATGTGTAGGCATGTGTGTGTGTGTGTGTGTGTGTGTGTGTGTGTGTGTGTGTGTCAGTCTGTGCTCAGCATAACTCAGAACGAAAATTCGGTTAAACCAAAGTCAGTTTTTAAGTTTAATGTCTTTCAAGGATGCGCCACGAAGAATTTGAAAAGAAAATATCCCCCTTAACTACCCTTTACCTGGAACATTTTTCGAAAATTTTGACTTTCTTGGAAATTGCTCTAACGATTTGATTAAAATGTCATATGTTTGAGATATTTTTTTGATAAATGAAATGTATATCTTGAATTTTCTGGCTATAGCCCCTGTAGTCGTATTTATTCTGGGCGACTTTTGCATAACTGGTAAACCGTTAGAGATGGACCAAATCATACTATAGAGAATATAGATCTTGCTAAAATACACAATTTTTGACTGAATAAATTTTCTTGTAGTGTGAATCATTTCGGAGATATTCCTTGTTATGTGTGTGAGTTTCGGAAAAACTTAGAACTTTCGTGAAATGGATCATTGTTGTTCATTTTTTATATCTTAAGTGTGCAAAGACAACAGAATCTCAAAGCTTTTAAACATTAGACTATGGCAGAAAAGCCTGCAGTATTCTAACATTCTCCTTGCACCTGCAAGGAAATAAGCAATAAGATAATTTGTACAAATGTTTATCTCAACTAACACGAAGAAGATATAGGAATAAGATTTTGTAAGAATGGGAAGTACAAGAGGGTAGAAGTCACGTGAGTGTAACACATCAGATTTTTAATATTTGTGTTTATGTAGAAATGAAGTCAAAAGAATTTTCTGTATCATTGAAAGGGGTTATTATATATGTTAACATGTGTTATTGCAGTAATTACTTTGACCAGAACTCTCGAATTTGTCAATAAAGAAACTAATAATAAGGCGAGATATTACTTAGTGTTTGAAATTTGCCCATTACTTTGAAACCTGTATTGCTGATGGTTCAATGATTCAGCTACGTTCCTCGGGTGCTTACTGTTCCTGCATTGTGGTATCGTTATTCTTTGGTGCGATTTAAAAAATATTACTTGCTAGGAATAAACAAGCGTAGTAATCTCGTAAGATACTATAAACAAGAAAATAAATGTATAAATAAGTGTCCTCTTAAACACCCCGGATATTTCACAAAGAAAACTGAGTAGAGTATCCTTGTGAAAAGTGATGCATTGGCTAACATAAAGTCCTTAATTTAAGGAACTTATAAATGAAGCTTATGCGGTTTTGTGCGTGTGTTTGCGCGTATGTATGTCTGTTTGTGTGTGTGTGTGTGTGTGTGTGTGTGTGTGTGTGTGTGGTTGTGCATTCATGTGTGTAGGTGTGCATGTGTATTTGTGTGCATGTGTGCGGGGTGTATGTGTGTGTGTGTGTGTTTACGTGTGAGTATGTGTGTGTGCCTGTAGGATTTTTTGGAGATATTTCCATGATTTTAGTTGAGTTTTGGGAACATAAACAAATGCGAAGTCAAGAGATGTTGGTGGACCAAAAAATTCCCTTGGGAATGTTTTTTCAGTAGAAATGCGTGTAGCTTTTGATCAGTACACAAAGCCTTCCTTACTCTAATATCCCCCCTTGCACATAAAAGGAAATAAGCAGTGAGATAATTTGTGAAAACGTTTATCTCAGCTAACACGAAGATGTTAGTGCAAATAACATTTTGTATTAATTGTTAGGGCAAGAGTAGAGAAAGTTGCGTGAGGGTAACAGACGAGACAATATTTTCAGCTTAAGTAACATGTTGTCAAAGCTTAAATTTGCTTGAAAGAAACGAGAAACAGCCTCTCTGATCGTCGAACATGATACTATACACAAAATGAATGTTGCAAGTATAAAATAACGTTATTTATAAAATAATACTGAAATTAAATGCGAGTATAAGCCAGTATTTCCATGAGGATTAACAGAATGCAAACAAACATGTCACAGTAAGAAACGTGTGTAGAGAGAACTCTATGAGCGTAAAAGATCGTGAGATAGTGCTTGCGTTGATTGTGCGGGACATCATTGAAGTCCATAAGGAATCCAAAATAAACAAATAGATAAATAAAGAACAAAAAACTAGAAAACATGACACAGGAAAAGTGGACCGATAAAGCCTTGTGAATGTAAAAGCCTCATTACCCTTCCGCTTAATGGCTAGTGCAAAGTCAAAGATGTGTGCGGTCCGAAAATTTCAGTGAGAATAGGTTTTTCTTCGGAAGAATGCGTGTGTGGGGGGGGGGTAGATTTTGATCAGTAAAAGTTTCGTTATGTCGAACTGCAAGTTTGTTTTCTGCTAAGAGTTATGTTACAGGTTTCCTTTTGTCCCCACTGTGTGGGAACGCATTGAAGTGTTGGAGGGGTTGGACGACCATTCAACACAATGGGAAGGCAGGGAAACCCTCGCAGTGGGGGATCACATGGGTGGTCCACGCGTCAATACAGAAGTATTCTTTCGCTATTGAAAAGGTTTCTTCCTGCAGGTGGTGATCTTTGGCTGCTTTGTTAAGAGAAAAACACTAAGCCTGTTCAGACAGGAAAATGGGGATGTCTATGCTCGCCCCCTTGCAAGATGAAGCCTTGTTCTTTTCAAAACTGTCAGAGGGGAACATTTCCAACTGTCACATAAATATATCAAGATCTGAAAGGGGCCATTCATTGTAGGGTTTCTTACCCTCACGTTCTTCTTTCGAAAACACATGCAGACACTAGAATAGGAGGGTCAGGGTGACATTAATTACCCTTCCTTTGTCATCCTCTATGCTCGCCGTTCCAAAATGAAGCTTGTTCTTTTCAAACTGTCAGAGGGGAACATTTCCAACTGACACATTCGAAAACACATGCAGACACTAGAATAGGAGTGTCAGGGGGACTGGGGTCATTAATTACCCTTCCTTTGTCATCCTCTATGCTCACCGTTGCAAGTTGAATCTTGTTCTTTTCAAAAACTGTCCGAGGGAAACATTTCCAACTGTCACATAAATATATCAAGATCTGAAAGGGGCCATTCATTGTAGGGTTTCTTACCCTCACGTTCTTCTTTCGAAAACACATGCAGACACTAGAATAGGAGGGTCAGGGGGGACAGGGGTCATTAATTATCCTTCCTTTGTCATCCTGATCGCGACAGACCATCCACCCTCTCTGTTTTCGGAATTCCCACGTGTCCAAAGAAATACCCATGTCACTTAAGGGGGGGGGGAGGGAGAGGAGTGTGAGGGGGCGGATTATTAATGGGGAAATTATGCTAAGTGAGCCAGAAAGCTCATACCTTTTTGGAAATTCCCACATGTGGGGGTGGAGGGGTGAGGGGGGAGGGGGAGGGGGGGGCGTGACAGGATTTGATTAATGGGATATTTATGCAAATTGAGCCAGAAAGCTCATCTTCTCTCTACTATCGTGGTTCGATCCCCGCGGCCAACTTTCGTAAACCATGGGCTCTTTATCGGGGGTTTCCGTGAGTCACTAGGTGAACGCTGGGAATTTAATTACATCCCACAAATTTCCTGGCCGTCTATTTCATCTCACTTTAACTTTACGTTCATTCTGCTTTGCTGTTTCAGGGTTGTAAGTGTTGTAGGCGCATCAGCGTTGCATGGCAGAGAAACCGGATGCTCTATGCAAACCACCCTCCTCTGGATCGAGGACGGTCTCCAAGTCTGGACTCCCAGTGGGACGTGCAAGCCAGCAGGCGGGAGGAGAGCTGGTTGTATGAGCTGGCAATCTTAACACTGTAGGGATTCTGACATTTGTGTCGTGTCTCCTAGGTTTGAGTACCCTCTGTCATCTCTCTCCTCACCATTTCCTCCCGGGGGCGTCCCAGCAGAGATACAAAATATCTTCCATAAATCCAGATGCTAAAGGTTGACGCACACTGGTGCGTCACGATCGGAACGGAATGAAGCAGAAAATGTCCGCGAGGATCGGAGTCGTGTTATTTAATGGGCAAAGGCACTCTCGCCCGATCGCAAGCGGTAGGCTGTTGCTCCTACCGAGAAGGGCGCCTGCTACACGACTCTCTCGGAAGCTTCCACTGGTGACTAGTAGCCTTTGTAAACGCCCTATGCATTCGGCTTCCTCAACTGATACTCCTTCTCACATACACACATAAACGGAAGCCAGGCATCTGACGAATTACTAATATTCACTGTGTAAAGTTATAAATAATTTTATGATGTTGCAGACCCCAACTATCACATCCAGTTACATCGTTGAAAAACTTTCCTAGGGTCTGCTCGCAAATCTGTAACAAGACAGCTGCCACAGGGATGATAAACTCACCATACTGATCTCTTTTCCGGTTCATACTGTGAATCCAGCCTTTTTTCCTCCTTTTCTCTCTCCTACAATAAAATTCCTGAAATACCTATTATTAGAATGTCCCGTCCAAGGAGGTGCAGCTTTTGCTGTTTTATCCATCCGTATTTGTTGTCCAACTATATTCTTCCGAGTAGTGAGCGTTTAAGCTTCTGTGGAAGATTTCCGTTCCAGCCGTGACGGGCCACTACCAACCTTGTTATACCTCATACATTTAGGAAACAAACCTATACTCTGTTCATCAAGAGATTAGAGGAGATATAAACAAAGCACCGGTTTGTATCACTCCGCGGCCACGTGCTTTCACAATGACGCAACACAGTTACCTACCGCTACGCGTAGTTATAATATGCATTTTACACTACTAAAAGGATATATTTACTTGATTCAAATAACATGTAGCACATGGAAATTAACTGCTACTTACGTCATCTCTGTCCACAATAACACTTTTTCATTTTCTGCTCACAATCTCGAAACCAATCTCCAGAAGCAGCTTGTGGAGGGAGGTTAGTTTTAAATCTGGAAGATCGGGTTCAGAGTTAACTGCCAACAGCACTTTGTTTAAGGTGGGGATTCATTGACTGACGAACTTTTCGACGGATTGCATATCTCACACTCACAAATTCGTTGCAAACTACATCCACCATTTATCTGGCACGTGGAAGCTTTTGGCTGGGATCTTCACCAACTGATGATTTCTCTTTGCGTGTGCTGTAAATACTTGTAACTTACACACCGGTAAACTCGGATGTTAATTTTATCACGTCTTCGATAGCAAGTTCGGGATATTTCTCGCAGAACTTGTTAAACACGTTCAATATTATTGTCTTTTCACCACTTCGCAACGCTTTGCCGCGCTTATGTTTTACAGCACTCACTTGTTTCGCCATGTTACTGTCATACTGAATAATGCGCGCGCAGAATGAATTAGGCTGGTTACAGATTCACGTAAGTGCGTATTCTTACACTTTAGCTATGCTTAGTACACTTAGTTCATGCTTTAGCAAACATTAAGTGACATTTCAGACCTTAGTAACAGTATTTCTTCAAGGGACTATTTACATAGCGAAAGCGTCAAGAGGGCGCGCTGTGGTCAAAACGCACGTGGCTTTGTTTACGTCTCCTCTAATCTCTAGATGAACAGAGTATAAAAGATTCTCATTTTACCACCTCCTTCGTGTGAAATACTCTTAAATTGCTATCGATTTCAAGCAAGTTATAGCTATGACGTTCTGCTTAAGATGAATGGGTAATATAATGTTAAATATTAGAAGCGACTCTGCAGGATGAACAATAACATTAATTTTGTATCAGCATTAATCTTGCGAATATTCAGAGTATAACACTGCACTTTATTATGTGTGTATTTCATTAGTAGTACAAAGCTAGGCTACATATTATTTAACAATAAGTTAATAGTGTATAACAACGCCTTTCTTCAGTTTCATTATATCTCTGTGGTAGGCGAAGGATGAAATGAAATTGGTGAAATGAGGTTCAAATGAGCCAATGGTCCATAGAGTTTAAAGTTACCCGATGTTTGTCTTCTCAGGATAATGAAAAACCTCGGAAAAAACCTTATCCGGATAACTCACCCTCACCGAGATTCGAACTCAGGACCAGACACGCTACCACCCACTAAAGAGGCCGGCTGACGTTTTCCTCCATAAATCCATTTACGTAGGTAGTGATTAGATGCAGTGTTTACAGTGCTGCACAAGTTAGAAGCGGTTATTGTGCGAATCTTATAATTTAAACGAACAATAATTCTTGTATATATATTCAGCGCAACTTGGAAATGGCTCTAACTATTTCTATCAAATTTTTTATGCAGACAGGGTTTTCCTTATTAAGTTTATCTATATAGGTGTCATTCCTGAAAAATGCAATTTTACGCGTAACAGTCACAATTACTCCAAACCTTATTTTGGCCATAATTTCGTATTAATGGGCCAATTTCAACAAACAGGCGAGGATATTAAAGGTTTTATCAAGAACTTACAGAAAACCTAAAGAAAGTTGACCTAGCTATATTAGTCTACAAGTAACAGTCACAATTATTCGAAACCTTATTTTGGCTATAATTTCTCTGTTGATGGGCCAATTTCAACAAACAAGCCAGGATATTAAAGGTCTCGTCACGGAAACGGTTCCAACAATTAGGATGAAAATTTATATTTAGTTAACATTTTGCTTTTCAAGTTTATCTAAATAAGTATCTTCTCCCCGCCCCCCCCCCCCAAAAAAAAACACGATTTTTAAGGAAAAGAAAGAAAAAGCCGAGCGAAGCTCAGTCGTCCAGGTACTAAAAATAAAAGTGAACACGCATGAACTTCCTCCACACATCAGCGGCCTAAAAGCGTTCCGTTACAATGTCTTGGTCTTTTTCTTCTATCCTATATATTTACAACATGGTCGTGCTAGTTTGAGACAGATTATACATACTCACTTCTTCTCTTGCCTGTTAAGTGTAATGCCAATATAACCAACATATCCTAGCATTATGTACATTAGTGTGCAATTTACATTTTGTTAACCTAACTAAATGTATGTGGTCTAATCGTTATTTTGTGTCACTTTAATTTTAATCTACTAAATTCCTAAAGATTTTGTTTAGTTTTAATTTGTGAAGATACCCTAAGGCGTGTCGTTTAAAATGGGATTTCCGAGTACCACATATCTGAGATGTTTTAAAATACCTAAATTCATGACAATTTAAACAAAATCGCGTAGTTATGCCCTTCAATTGAGTTGTAGATCTCTAAAAACATGTTTAACCCATCTAAGCCTTAATAAGTCACATTAATTCTTTTACATCTGATAATCTCTCACGTGACAAACGAGAGCACAAACATACGAGTGCAGTTTAAGAATTAATGTGGACCATTGTTATTATTATTATTATTATTATTATTATTATTATTATTATTATTATTATTATTATTATTATTATTATTATTATTATTATTATTATTATTATTATTATTATTATTATTATTATTATTATTATTATTATTATTATTATCATCATCATCATCATCATCATTATCATTATCATCATCATCATCATCATCACCATCACCACCACCACCACCGTCACCGTCACCGTCACCGTCACCGTCACCGTCACCGTCACCGTCACCATCACCATCACCATCACCATCACCATCACCATCATCACCATCATCATCATCATCATCATCATCATCATTATTATTATTATTATTATTATTATTATTATTATTATTATTATTATTATTATTATTATTATTATTATTATTATTATTATTATCCAAACATCCGTTAAGAAGGAAGAAATGTTTCTGTGGAAATTATATTAGGATGCTTCCCTGTCCTTTGTTATTGTTTATTTCTTTTACCTTCCATCAAAATTATATAGTAGGAAGGTTCAATCTTATTAGTTAATACGTGTACATAGCGGTAATTATTAGTTTATGTGGCGCTTGGTCTATCGTTTCAGGTCAGACAAAACAAAAGTGCAACAAACAGGCAGTGTTGTTCAAAATGTAACATCCAAAGAAGTTTCGTTCTTGAAATTTGAGATGGCCTACCTGCAACTCCAGGTTTGTTTACATATTAGATGGGCAACTGTTGTTTGACCTTGACACACATGATGGAGGAGGAGTGTGGAGTTTAAGGGCCCGTCGACAGCTGGGTCATTTGGGCCCCAGGTCAATTTTTACGGGCTGACACATGATGGGTGTGAACACCAAAGTACTTCTTTAATTACTCATACGTACTTTCATTACTTTTACCGCATTCACGACAAAAAGACGAAACTTTTAATGCACATATTACCTTCTCTGTCTAGTAAAAGCGATGTATCGCAACAGGTGCGAGAAATTTGCGAATGTGCAGAACGCGAGAC